>JAGDQP010029189.1:0-20912 GCA_022664845.1 Lepisma saccharinum | reverse complement strand
CACAGCCATATTCAATCCACTACTTGATGAGGCTTCTCCCGGAGGGAGGAGGTGGTCTACTGCTCCCACGCTGACTAGACGTGTTGGGAGAGGAGAGCCGAAGCTCTAAATTGTGATCGCTACCTCTTTATTTAGGTATCTCCCCAATTGGTCTCACGACGCCGCACAGGCAACATCATCTGGAGTACTGCGACAGTCACCCGTCTAAGCACTGTCCAGACCCAGAGCTGCTTGACTTCGGTGATCTTACGGGAACCGGTAGACCAGCTCGGTGTATATATATATATATATATATATATATATATATATATATATACGTCTTGTGGGTTATCGTTCAACAGCTCCTGATGAAATAAGTAGATGAAATAAATGATGAACAAATCAATAAATAGTTTCTCGATAGCTCTCATATAAGGCGAGATTTGAATTTTTGAAAATGAAAAAAACTGCGAGATCTACCTCTCAGCCTGTAGGCCTACCAAAAGGGAATTTTGTTTCTAGAATAGAAACGTTATTTACAAGGAAAAAGTTTTCAAGCATAATATCTGCTATATAAATTTGAATACGATGCTAGATCATTTCGGGCAAAATTATTGCTTTCCTGTCTGTCTCCTGGGACAAATTTGTTCGTTGTATGTATTGTCCATTTTTTCGTATAGGCGTTATCACTTTTTCTTTTGGAATAGTAGCGTTAGTTAGACGCCAAAAAGGTTCAACCATAATATATGCAATCGTATATCTGAATTTGAATATGATGCTAGATCAATTCGGGCTAAATTAGCGTTGTTCTGTCTATTAACTGAAACAGGGTATTTAGTTGTACGCCTTAGCCTTATTTTCGGCTAGGTGCACCCATTTTTGTTTTGGAATTGATGCGTTACTTATACGGCAAAAAATTCCAACCATAATATCTGCTATGATATAAATGAATTTGAAAAGATTGCTCACAAATTTCAGTCAAAATTAGACCTGTCCTGTCTGTATCCTGGGACAGTAAAATTAGTTTTATGAATTGTCCTTGTTTTGTCTAAGTGCACCAGCTTTTATTTTTGGATGCGATATTTAGACGGGAAACATTGTCAACATCTGCCATCATATATATGAATTTGAATATGATGCTAGATCATTTCGGACAAAACTAGCGTTGTCCTGTCTGTTAACTTGTAGGGGACTTTAATTGTATATCTTGTCCTTCTTTCCGTCTAGGTGAACCCTAATTTTTTAATAAAATCGTTATTTAGACGGCAAAAAATATTCAATCATATCTGATTTAATACATAAAAATTTGAATGTGATTCTAGATCATTTCGGGCAAACTTACTGCTGTTCTGTCTGTCTCCTGGGACAGATATCTTAGTTGAATGTGTTGCCCTTGTTTCCGTGTAGATACACCCACTTTTGTTTTTTGGAATAGAAGTATTGTTTAGACGCCAAAAAATTTCAAACATAATATCTGCTTTCATATATGTGAATTTGAATAGGATGCTAAATCATTTCGGGCAAAATTAGCGCTGTGCTATCTATATTCTGCGACAGGACTCTTATTGCATGTGTTGGCCTTGTTTCCGTCTAGGAGCACCCACTTTTTGGAAATGATGCGTTATTTAGATGACATGAAATTTTCAACCATATTATCTGCTCTCAAATATGTGAATTTGAATATGATGCTACATCATTTAAGATGAAATTGGTGCTGTCATTTCTGTATCCTGGGAGAGGACCCTTAGTTGTCCTTGTTTCCGTCTAGGTGCACCCACCTTTGCTTTTGGATTTAGTGCGTTATTTAGACGGCAAAAGTGTTCAACGATAATATCTGTTATCATATACTGTATAAGAATTTGAATATGATGCAAGATCATTTCGGGCAAATTTAGGGCTGTCCTGTCTGTCTCCTGGGACACGAATCTTGGTTAAATGTGTTGTCCTTGTTTCCATGTAGGTGCACCCACTCTTGTTTTTTGGAATTGATATCAACTTTAATGTCTGCTATTTTGAAAATCAATCTGAAGCTAACTTCACGCCGGTCAAGGAGGTCCGGAAGTTACAGTGCATGAAAGCTTCCATGCAAAGATTAAAATACATTGTGATTATGGAAAGGTTGTTATACTAGCACGATAACCTTATTGTTGACCGGTAAATACTCTTAGTGATCATGTGATGTACCAATTGATTGAATTATTCAAAATTAAACTAGGAATTTGCTAAAGTAAAGAGTCTATATGAACTGCTGGACTCTTAACCTTCGAAGAAATATAAATTGTAAAAATCACTCACAACCTATCGATGCTTCAAAAACTGCTTTCTCGAACATACTTGGTAGAGGAGTAGAGCCTATCAGGAAACCATCAGAAAACATAATTAAAAGTGCTTGAGTAGATACTGGGTCAGTGTGCTATCTTTTTGTCGATTTTCTTAAATCGGACTTCCCGCCCTTACAATTCATATTATTTATCTATCTATATATTATCTTAAATGAGAAGGGGGTTGTGTAACATATTAATCTGGGCTAGAAATTTATAATAAATACATTGGTAAAATCATAAATATATTTTCGAGAGAGCAATAAGATGATACATGAGTATCCGTAGTTGATATATAACTTTCAGCTTGAGCTAAAAGTTACCTAAAGGTCTTAAAATTTAAATCCAGATTCATACATAACCTTACACACATTCCGCCTCTACCTTAAGGCTACTCCCTCTCCTACTTTTTAACATTTTTCAAAGTATTTCAAAATCTAATAGCGTTATTGACATTTTAAGAAGATACATCTCTAGTACATACACATCTATGAAATACAATGAACAACGATCTCGAGATCTTGTCCATTGGTGAGTGATTCGTTATCAAAGATTATGACATCATTATTTAATTAACACCGTAACACTCATCAGTGGACATGATCTCGAGATCGCAGTCCATTGTATTTCATAGTAATGTGTAAGTACTAGAGATGCATCTTCTTAAAATGTTGATAATGCTCTTAGATTTTGAAAAAATGTAGAAAAATGTTTAAAAAGTGAGGGTGGGAGTAGCGAGGAGTCTTAAGAGGATACATCACATATATACATTTGGGTAGTTTACACTAATCTTTTCAGCAAAAATCTCACGATTGAACCTGAGAGATAGAAGATTCATGGATTTTGCTATTGCGTAGTACCTGTGAACTCCGTTACGTTAGATAACAATCTAAGATACAGCCAAATTCCGGTCATTTTCACTTGATATATTAACAATAATAAATATACAGGAGAGGAGTTTTGGAAGGAACCAGATCTGGACTTATTCAAGGAACCATCCTGGCATTTACCTGGCGTAACAGAAAAACCAGGAAAAAGCTCAGTCACGATGACCAACACCAGGAATCGAACCCTGGTCCTCCCGATTACAAGCTGAGCACTCTACCGAGTACCTACTCTACCTCTATGTCGCTGAAATGATTATATAGTAACAGAGAGATAGAACCGAATGCATGGAATGAGATCTGTGAAAAAATATGTGGCGCATAAAACTTCTGTGGTGCTAAACATTGCCTCTGCCAACACTTTTAGCAGAATGAACGACAAACAGATGCAGTTATTAATCGAGCGACCAAGTCGCCAGTACAAATTGAACTGTAACTAAGTTGCACGACTAAGTTGCCTAGTACGCGGCAGAGCTCCCTCCGGAACATTTGTGCCAAAAACTGAAGTGACGTCAGTCGGAGTATCTTTTCTCATTCCCCAAAAAGAATGATTGTCAAGTTACGTCAATCCTCCGACATGTGACGGGGTTAAACATATATGGCTGTTCAAGCCACTATGTAAGTTGAATAATGCAATATGTAAATTCACACAACCCGCCACTTCACAGTAACCAAAGTTTGTCTAATTATTTGATTGATCCTCTCCAGCCAGGAACGTGTTTTGATCAACACTTCGTGAAGGAACATTATTTATTACGGGAATCTTACATTTTCATTTACATTTATTTCGAAGCAACTTATTCTCTCGTGTTTTATAGTTCATTTCATACTTCATAGTATTCCAGCTTTAATCGCCTGTCCAGAGTCTACAACTCTGGTTACGATGAATCAATAAGCTACGATTCATTAGGAAATAAAAATATAACTATAAACCGTAAGTTTAGCAACTCAAGTCAAACCGCATTCAAAACTAGTATTTTCGACAGGCAAATTTTGCTTTAAAGTTGAATTTATCTTTAAAATATGACAGTTGATGATTGTCCCGCGTCGTGCTACTCGTGACACATAAAGTTCAATTTTAGAAATTGATTCGTGATTTCTCTTCATATTCTCCTGAGATTGTACATTTATTTACTTCTAAGGTGAAACTAGATCATAATAGGACTACTCATTTATGTACATGGCATCGTGGCGCACACAGATCTTTCTCTTCTTCCCAAAAAATGTAAACAATTGACGATCCTTCTCTCTGGGCCTCCAGTTTGTCTTATCTGGCAAAAAGTTGCATTTTTCATGTGAATAGATAACTATTTCGAAACACAAGAATGCAAGAATTTTAATGCTATCAGAGGTGAAGAAGGTGCTATCAGTTGAAGAACTTGTGGTGCTCTGAAATCGTAGAAGCACTGTAAATTTTGGGATATCAAGAAAATAAAAAAAAAATAAAAAATTCTTCATATGTATTTTCCGACAAACTAGCAATAAAATACTCTGAATTCATTTTTTAAAATATTATGATGTGCATTGCTTTGCATTAATAAAAAAGAGCTGCGAGAGAAGTGAAAATTGCCTCCGATTTCAAAAACAGCTGTAGCTTATGACGAAAGTTATTAGAAAATAGTGGAAATAATATTAAGATGTATTTTCAAATGTAAAATGGACAAGTTTAAAAGGTACAAAAAGAGTAAATCTATAGCGATATGTCATTAGAACTAGAACGGAGAAAAGGCTAACTAAATAATCTATCAAGTATTCAAAACAGGATGTGATATACATTCAAAAAGTAGAGAAAAGGAATAATATCATAACAAAAGATCAAGGTGTTAGATTGTTTGGTCGTTTGAGTGTGAGAAAATCACAGAGTTGAATTGAGAAGACATTCGTTTAAGTAATAAACAACAGGTCGATTCCAAGTTTGGTATGTTATACACGTGATCAGAGTACAAGTTTCGAGGAAAAACAATTAATAAAGTAATGTGTGCCAGGTGTTCAAAATCAAGGATACATTAGTGGAATAAAGAAACAAACGGGAAATTATAATCTTCACACACTCCATTCTCTATATTCCTGAATATCGACACAAGTGGTGTTGGTGAGAATGGAAAGCGACCAACCAAATTAGAATTTAATATAAGTACAGACTTCCAGTTTCTTTAAGCACTCTTAGATTGGCATTACACGAAGTACGATCTGTTCTGAGCTCTCTACTAAATCATTAGTTCGATACCAGTTCACGACGGAGTTTGGCTTTATAAGAAGATATCAGACTTTAACATTTTCCAGACTCTTTTGTATTTTTAATTGGGCGATGACAATATGGAACTTTATAAGCGCACAGTATTTATTATTATCTAGTGATTACGAACAGTATTTACCATCAGTGGAAGTTCACTCTGAATTCGTCTTTGGGAAACGAACATTGAAGTTATCTAGCGTGCTTGAAGTATAACCCCATGATTGTGTCAACTCTCACCACAACATCAGGTTAGTTGAGATCTTTATGATTGTGATTCATTTATGCACTATCTCTCTCTGCTTTGGTATTGTAAGAATACTTCAGGATTGTTATATAAACTTAGAGGAACTATGTCTTATGTTTAAGGTACTCGTCAATAAAGAACATTTTTCCAGTCCTTACTATCTTTTTTTTAGAAATTAGCAATTAAAAGTCTTTATGTATTCTTACCGAAAACCTATCGTATTATTTACTAACTTTAATGGGAAGAGAGCTGAGTGCTCATGTTAATTACGTCACCATGCTCTGAGAGCACCTCTGTTTATTTCAACATTAATGCTAAGCGGGTTTTACGTAAGTATTCAGTACGTTTTCCACATGGTGTATAGGCGCATTATTGATAGAATGTCAATTTTAGGTACAATTCCCACATTCGCACCGTGAATAGCAAATTTTTTCAGCTTGGTAAGGATGCATAAATGTTGATGGCGTCAAGTCTCTCTACGATGCCGACATTCATTCGTTTGTTTCAGAGACATTTTTATCGTATAGATATTTTTCTCGCATTGGCTTGAGTTTACAGTACTATTCCGACATTCATGAAGTAATTACGGTACATATATTTTAAGCGAAAATTAACGAACAATTTCGATAGGTTCAATGTATCGTTTAGCATTTCATGCTTCATCCATATTTTTTACGATCTGGTAAACAACAGCCACCAGCAGAATCTCCGCAGCCAAGACCGAAACCGCGTCTCAAGCCGATGACTATTCCACCTTCTGTAAGCGGATCAGAAAGTGAAACCAGTTCAGGAACAGAACAACCACAACGAACAGATAGAGAAATGGCTACCCGAGAGCGAAAAATAGTTGTAATTACCAGTAGCTATCCATTGCCTAGATTTAATGCGAAAACAGACAATATAGCACGTTTCTTACGCAGTTTTGAGGATCTTGCTAAACAAAGTTATGAATTTTCAGATGGAAAATGTAAACAACTGCTCCCGAGCTTATTTATTGAGAAATCGAGGGATAGAATTGAAGTGCGCATACAGAAATATGAACTGAGTAATAACACATATGCGGAATTTAAGAAGCTCATTTCACATGTTTGTACGCCAGGAGCAAAAACAGACATTAGCATTCGACTTCGCGATCGTATGCAACGCCAACACGAAAGTGTAACTGATTACATTCTGGATAAGCAAAGTTTAATTTTGAACTCGAATCAAGACATACGAGACGCTACAGCTATTAACCTTATCATGTCAGGACTTCGTCCGTATTACATTGAACATGCAGGAAGAAAAACGTATAATACAGTTTCAGAATTACTTGACGAGTTAGTTGAACTAGAGGCAAGCAGGTTTCGAGTTCAAAAGCGCATTAGTGCAATGAAGAATGAAAATGAAAACATAAGACGTAGTACGCTTTATGACTCCACGTCGTCGCTTCCTTCAGAAGGAAGTACGGATATTTCGACAGAGGACGAATCGGAAACGGAAAAATATGAGAAACGGCATTCTCATATAAAGAAAGAACCAGTAGAAGAGGATTTTAAAACTCTTCATACCAAAATGGATAATCTTTGAATGCAGCTCACAAGTTCTTTTACACCTAATGCGTCCCGAAATAAGCCAAATAACAATAATCGTTCTAAAAATCGTAACAATAGAGAAAGGTCTAGATACTTTCACAACAATAACTATCGTCCATTGCCGAATAGAAAGAATCAAAGACAGCAGTATCAATTATATGACAATAGTTATAGAGGTAACTCAAATTATAGGTCACGCGCTCGAATCCCATATGGAAGGCAACAAATTCGAGCCCCGCCAAAACAACTACAGTACAATAATCCATATTTTCCACAACAGCAACGTACATTTTACCCATCTGGTCAATATCAGAACTATGAACGTCAAAACGCGTATAATGACCAATATCAACAATATCCTTATGCAGGTAGGCAACCCATAGCACAATATGGCAACAATGGGTAAAGAACAAACAGAAATTATAATGGCAGAAGGAACCAAAGTAATAATACTAGAAATACATAACGTGGATATCACTCTATTTTGCGGCATGCAATCATGCAGATACCGACGGGACTATACTGCCACAAGATTTAAACGAAATAGGCCAATAGATTATACGGGGAAAAATATTGGTAGGTGGCATCCGTCATTTACAAACAGCTCCGTACAAGATTATTTATGTATAAGTCTATGGCGCAGATTGCTATTCAGTACTCAGGTGTTAGTTATGCAGCAATAATAGATAAAGCCTCAGAATTGAATTTAATGTGTAAGTCAATAGTTAAAAATTAAATTTTAATTCAGTATAGCCAAGTCAAAGTTTCAGGTGTGACTCAACATACTCTAGCGTTAAAAGAATTTGATTCCACCAATTCGTATTGCTGGTAGGACATTTAAGGTCAAGTTTTGGTTAATTTCATATTTTGGTCCAAAGATATTGTTAGGTAGTAAATTTTTACAGGATCAAACGGCATATATAAATTATCGTACACGTACTTTTCAAATACAACACTTTGGTAAAATTCAAAGCAACAAGTATGATCAGAAGAAAATGCAAACTTTAAATTATCCGAAATAGCAGTAGATTCACTTGCTACATGTCTTCAACCTTATTTTGCTAATACAAGAAGAATAACATTTTAACCACTATCAGAAACAAATCTTAAAGTAGAATTATTTGAAGGTCTTACGAATGAAGATATTCTTTTTGAACCAATTTTGAAATTACTGACAAACTTCAGATTCTTGTACTCAGAGCAGTACTTTCGTCAGATCATGTTGTCAAAATTATTAATCCGAATGAGAAGCAAATTATTATACCGCGTCATACAATGTTAGCTAAACCAGAAAATATGAAAGAAATTTCCGAGGCAGAATACGTAAACCCTTCTGATGAAGATGAACAAATGACACCCGAAGAACTTAAGAATTTGGAAAAAGACCGACGGTTATTTTCCAAACAGTTTTTTAAAGTAGGGGAGTAGGCTCCGAAAGAAGTAAGAGAACAAGATTTTAATCTTTTTGTACACATACGCCGATTGTTTTGTACTTGATCCGGAACGTTCGAGAAATGTAAAAGACTTTCCTTATAAGATTTTAACTAAGAATGCAGTTCTTTTCTTTTCAAAACACTATCCTGTACCAATTTCGATTCGCGACCGCGTCGATAAACATTTAAACTTTTTCCGGAACAGAAAATGATAGCCCCATGTTATTTAGCATACAATAACCCCTGTATATTTGTTATTAAAGCCGATGGAAACGGCAGGGCAGTTCTGGATTTTCGAGGAGGAGGATTATCATGACGGGTTTCATTTGGAAGTTTCGGGCTCAAGAGAGCCCATGCCTTCTATATGAGGTTTATGACGCTGTTGTAAAAAGGGGGGTATGAAATTTTGCGAAAGCAACTGTCGCTTTCCCAATGGGTCTGAAGTGATTTAGATTTTGACGTTTTACAAGGTGTTGGTTGTCTTAGCGAGGCAAGATGTTGTTTGATTTGGCAGTCAGGCTAGATGGTAAAAATTTCCAACCATAAAATAAGAAAGTATATGTGATGTGAAAGGTTTAGATGGGATGGGGCATTCGGTGGGTGAATCTGGGAGGTATAGTGGTTCCAAGGTTTTGGAGAACTTGGTATGTAGATTGAGACATACGATGCCAAAATAATCTGCAGTGAGAGTCTAATACGTCTTTCAGCATGGGTATTTCCAGGTCTTCGTGAAGCTGAGCTATGCTGGTATCACGGGAATGTCCTGTAATGAATCGGGCTGCTTTGTTTTGAACACGTTGTAGTAATAGATGATGTGATTTAGCGGCATGATTCCAGGCTGGTGCTGCGTATATGAGTTTTGAACGGATCATCATCAAGTAGACATGTAAACGTGCTTTCAGGGATAGTCCGTTGTTGTTGTTTAATATTGGATACAGATAACCAGTACGTTGTGTAGATTTAGCTGCAATGTTCGTTATGTGCTTTTTGAAGGTAAGTCTTCTGTCTAATTCAACACCCAGGTAGGTGGCACTAAGACTGTATGGGAGCAGAGTTCCAAAGAGTGATAGTTGTTGCGGAGGCGCTGTTCGTCTTTTTGTGAAGTGAACTACAGTGTTTTATCTGCATTTAGTTTGAATCTCCATTTTGTAGTCCATTCTTCAATTAGGTCAAGATGTTGTTGAGCGTACCTCAGCGCAAATCTAATCTGATTTGAGGAGGCAAATATGGCTGTGTCATCAGCAAATGTAGCCAGTAGCGTATGTGGGTGCGTTGGTATGTCGGCCGTGTACATATTGAACAGAACTGGAGCAAGAACGGAACCTTGAGGAACACCGGAGGTGATCGGATATGTATTTGAAGTAGTGCGAAGATGAGAAACGTAGAAGGAGCGATTTTGTAGGTAAGATCTGATGATTCTGAGATATTGGTGATGGAATCCAAGTATATCTAATTTGTAGAGTAGGCCTTTGTGCCAGACCTTATCAAAAGCTTTGGCAGTATCCAGAAAGATGCCAAAAGTGTGTCCTTTCCTATTGTATTGCAGCGTTATTTCTTCAACCGTGCGAACAAGTTGAGCTTCTGTGTTAAAGTTGGGCCGAAAACCGAATTGATGGTATGGTAGCAAATTTTGATCTGAAATGTGTTGAAATAATATATTTTTGAGCAGACGTTCAAAGAGTTTACTGATGACTGAGAGCAGACTTATTGGGCGATGGTTTTGTGGAAAAAGGTGATCCTTGCCATGTTTCGGAATCATTATTACTTTGGCTATTTTCCATTTGGTGGGATAGTGACTGTAGATGAGTATGGCATTAAACAGTCTAGTTAATAGAACCAACATTTTACGTGGGATATGTTTGAGTGCGGTGGCAGGTATTTCATCAGGTCCAGCGGCACTTCTACCTCTGACTTTTTTGATAATGTTTTGTAATTCTTTAGGTGTGAACAGAGTTTCTGGAAGAAATGGTGCATCGTACTGGGTAGTTTGGAGGTGGTTGTTGACTTCTCGTATGGTATCTTCATCGTAAGGCTCCGGGTTGAGACTAAATTGTGTTTGTAATTGAGTAGCAAAGACTTCTGATTTATCTTGTGGAGTGTAGGCAAGACCTCTTGGACCATGTATGGGACGATTTGAAGGCGCTGAGTTTTTTCTAGTTAAGGCTTTGGTTATGGACCAAAATTCATAATTTGGATGGTTTAATTGTTGAATTTTCAGAGACCAGTGATGCGAGATCAGTCGTTGTAGACGTTTCTTGACTTTTCGTTTTAATTTGTTCCAGAGAGTTTTGAATATTGGAAGTCTAGTTTGTTGCCATTTTTTCCTGACCCATCGTTTTATGGAAATTAGTGCTTGAGTGCGAAGATCTTCTGGAGTGCCATTTGTATCAGGTCTAGTTGCAGGTGAGACTTTCGTAGTATGGAGTCGCAAAGCTGATTTGAAATTGGATGAGATGAGATCAACGGCATTTTCGATGTCTACAGGACTGTGAAGTGGTAGTTTAGGATTTGTTGTTCTGGCTAGATATTGTTGAAACTTGTTCCAGTCTGTTTTATATATAGGTGGCAGAGCTCTGATATCTGGAGTATGTAGGTAATGAATGTTGAGACACACCGGGATGTGGTCAGATTCTAGCGCTAGTATTGCTTGCGGACCTTCAGTGATGTTAATTCCCTTAACCAATGCTATATCCAAAATATCTGGTCTTCCACCAGCTCTAGGAAAGAATGTTGGTTCCATGGTGGAGACAGGGTAGACATCCAGAGTGGGTAATGCATTGTAGAGGATTAGACCAGACTGATTTTGTCTTCGTGAATTCCAATATTGATGTTTGCAGTTTAGATCTCCTGCAATGATAATGTGATTTCCCATGGAGCTAAGCGCTCTAATGTTTAAATAAAAATCTTATAAAGCTCCACACGAATTTGGAACCGATTGTTAGCAGGCTTTCTGGTAGGAAATAGTACTAAAATTTGATCTCAGAGGAGCATTCCATCAGTTAACCGTTCATCCTGAATCTCGAAACATTACAGCGTTTACAGTGCAAGGAAGGCCGCAAATTCATTGCTTAAAACTACCCTTAGGCTTAAAGAAGAGTCCGGCAATTTCCCATCGCGTATCGTCCGCTACTTTTGCAGATATTTCATATAATAAGTTAGCCTGTTATTTGGATGATGTGATTCTAAGCACAAATGGTACCCAGGAAATGATTACATTATTAACAGTTTCTCAAAGAGTGAGAGCTAGAGGATTAAAATTCTCAATCTCAAAAACAGAATTTATGAAAGAACACATCTTTTCACTTGGATTTCATCTTTGTGAAAAGGGAAACTTTCTTTCTACGACAATAACAGATGCTATTACAAATTTTGAAACTCCAACAACAGTGAAAAGGCTAAGATCATTTCTTTCTCTTTGCTCATATTGTAGACATTATACACCAAATTTTGCAGAAAAATCAGTTTGCTTATACGATCTTTTATAGAAAAACACTACATTTCAATGGGAACAACAGCATCAGTTAACATTTGAAAATCTCAAGAAAGCAATAGCATCAGCACTAGTATTAAGTCAATTTCGAACACAAGACTATACACGATTATTCAGTGACAGTTCCAGCCAAAGTTTTGGAGCGGTCCTAGAACAATGTAATGTACAGGACGATCCAAAACTAGACTCATCATGGCGACCAGTAGCATTCTTTAGCCGCAGTATTCCGGAAAATCACCGTTCGCAAGAAATATGTTTTCTTAAATTAACAGCGATGGCAGAAGCTTTAAAGCATTTTAGATTCTTTTTGTTAGGACTTCATTTCACAATATTAACGGATAGTAGAGTAGTGTCATTTTACCAACGTACAGTACAACGTTCCGTCTATGTAGAACGAATATTAGCAACTATTTCGGAATTTGATTACGATTTCAAACTAATTCCAAGTAAAGTTAATCGTGCAGATCCAGTAACAAGGTGCACAAACATGGCTAAAAATAAATGTGATCATATTCACACTAGTGATCCTCTGACATCGGAACGAGATCACCAAATGCATCAAAATAAGAACACACCCACAACTTTGAATGCATCTGCACCATTGAAAAATACAAATACGCGCAAGGAACAAAATACACAAGACAAAACAGATTTTTGTATATATAACATGTGTAGTATACAATATATACAAACACATTTAGAGCCAAAAAATGAATACGATCCATTTCTTGTGGAACACCCTGTAGGTAGTAAGGAGGCATCAACAGCCCATATTTCCACTATGTGTGAATTCCGCAACAACACTGATGTACAATAAGTGAACTTTAATACTTCATTGTCTTATCCAATAACAGATGTACGGGACTCAGTATTACCTATTATTCAAACGCCTGATTCACAACAAATACAGCGAGAATATCCATATTTTGGTGACATATATAAATATTTAGCAGGAGAAATTGTAAATTCATCACAAAAGTTAGAAAGAATGGCTAAATCTTTTGTCATCAAAGATTCAAAACTATATCGTGAACATAGGTTACAAAATGTCACGAAATATTTGATTTGTATCCCGAAAGACTTACAATATAAAGTTTTCAGCTATTTGCATGAACCAGCACACCAAGGTTTTAATCGCACATTCAATATGCTTGTAGACATAATATACATTCCATTTCTTCGAAAATTTGTGAAAACCTCGTTACAAAATTATTTGAGATATCAAATGGCAAAAAAAAAGAAAAAAAAAACCAGAAACATTTTTCCCTATCCCCAGACTTTACCAAAGTCCAGTTAACCCTTCTATAGTATATATATATTGATGAATGTGGTAAACTAAATGAAACTGTATCTAAAAATCAATTTATCATAGTAGTAATCGATCATTGTTCCAGATTTATAGTAACCAAAGCTGTTCGAGTTTTGAATGCAAAAACATTCATTCGTTTTGTAGAGCAGAACATTATCTATTCGTATGGGACACCACATATGATTAATTTAGACAAACACGCTCGCCACACGTCTAACGGATTTTTAGAATACTGTCATAGTAGAAATATCACTGTGAACTTCTGTGAGATAAACCAATATCGTAAAATAGGCTTAGCTGAAAGATTCATTCAGGTTTTGAAGCAAGCTTTGAGGGCATTCGCAAAGCATTCTCCTAAAAGATGGGATGAATTTCTACAAGTAACTACCTTTTTTCTGAACATATATCCACATTCAGTGATAGGTGAATCAGCATTTAAGATTCTACACGGATACGACCCGAAACTTCCATTTCAAGCATTAATGAAAGCTTCGTACACGAACCCCACACATGAACAAAGATTGAAATTAGTTCAAAATCTTAGAGACATTGCATATGAGAAACTAGAGAAACATTATCAGGTTCATAAAACTAGAATTTCCCAGAAATACAAACCGTACAAATTTCAACCAGGAACGAAAGTTGTTATTCTAAATGTATCCCATGGAGGCGGTACAAACAAACATTTTACACAATATTTTGATATTCCAGGGGAAATTATTTCACGAAAAGACGGCAAGACATACGTAGTAGAATACCATAACGCAAAAGGAGAACCATGTTAAAAAGTTTTTGACGTAACAAAGGTTAAGGTATTTCATAAAGCAAAACAACACTATACTATTTCTTCAAAGCATTTCAACATTTTTACATATATTTTTTTCGCGGATTTTGCTCCCAATATTTGAATTTACACCTGAGGGTGCTATTAAAACATCATCAAAACTGTTGATGTATGAGGACGCTCATTACGTTAAAACCTGCTAGTGTAATCTTCATCTTATTAGAAATATGACGAAATACCATTATTCTTAAATATCATTCGGTGTTTGTGATAAGAATTCTGCTGCAAAAGTTCGCAAGTTTGAATTTAGCAGAGAAAAACTCGATAGTAATTATTTTAAGCATGATATGAATTAGTACGCAAATAAAAATTTATTTAGGTATACAAATTTCAAAATTTTTGATTGACGAAGTTCAATCCTTGAAAGTATACGACAAGCACTACAAGTTTCGATTTAAATTTAAATGTAAGCAGAATATTACGATAACCAGTATTTTACGACCATGAACAACATAGCTTTAGAACATAGATAAAAGAACCTCGAGGAACTTAATATTTTACATCACGGATCCAAACTTTTTCATCAAGATAAAAAAATAATGTTTATTACGGAAGAACAAGAAAATGTAGTCATGCCAATTATCGAAGTTAGTGTAACAGCGAGTCACTAACGAACATGTTCAAGTAATTTCATTAGATACATTACACACGAGAAAAAACCGATAGTTACACGAAATACAGTTTCCTGAAGGGTAGGCAACATTTAATACGCAGAAATATTAACGATTCACTTACCTACACATATTCAAATTTGACGTTACCTCCATAAAATCGGAAGTGAATTAGGAAATCTTTTCCTTGACGATCACGCATTCGGTACACCCCGCAATGTAACTTCAACCTGTAGAAGCAACACAAGTAGGCGAAAGCAGTAGTATCTCTGATTAATCGAGAATATATTCCGAAGAATTATCGCAACGCATCGAATTGTTGTTCATTCACGGTAAGAAAAAATTCCTGTTTTGACAAATCTCCGAATGTCGTCGTACGCAAATTATGGAAAACATACTTTAAAAACAACTCACGCACGCGATAATAAAAATTTCCAGCCATACCCTTAACTCCGACAACACGACTATATTATAATCTAAATTTATTGTAGGCCACTAGACTCGTGTAGAGAGATGAAAACGCAAAATTGACAAATTTTTATAGAAAATAAAGAGATGTTTCGAAGAAAATATAACTCATAATACAATATATATATTAACACTGACATTAGATTTCATTAGATAAGTAGAACACTCAATTAGGGCAAGGTTAAAAGCATTATATTTGAGCAGAGACAGAAGTTTAACCCATAATAGCAGCGTTGGCTCCTCCCACATCATGGCAGCCATAGTATCGTATTTGAAACGTAACACCGCCTACGTGCTTTACGCCACGTGCTGCAAAAAAGCTTGATGTTGTAGTGCAGGAAGACACACCTCTTGACACATATTTACTAACTGAGAACAGCACCTAGCTTGTCTACCCATGGATATGTTTATTTCCTCTCCGCACTTTTACGCGGAACTCTTTTACAAGTTTTGCGTGGTAAGCATCACAGATCGCTAGAGTTTTTTCGCCTTCTCTCTCTCTTTTCTTTTCTCATTCTGGGATGCTAATATACACTTCTCGTCGCGATAAAACAGGCATATATCTCAAGACTTACGTACACACACACGACAACATTTAAACGCAAGATAGGATAAACAAATGTCATTTTATACATAATTATTAATATTTTAGAAAGGCCCATAATTTGTAAATTGATACTTTTTCTAGAAAAATAGACAAAGATACTGACATAAAGATTTCTTCTTTTAGGTATCACAATTCCACTAGAACTACAATGAACTAACTGACACTCGTTATCATAATAATAACAGTCTTCTATGATTTTTGTAAAGGTTACTGCAGGACTCTTCAAAAATATCGAACCCAACAGCAATTAACAGGAAAAGAGTTAGAAACACCACAAGTTCGACCGGATAATATTTCTGAAAATTTGGAAACAGATAAAAAGAATTTTATAAACAAGGAACTACAGGATAATTTACAAGACCAGGAAACCCTACAAAACACTTTCTTAGGTCAGGAGAACCACGACACTGAATGAATTGAGGTTACAAGGGTAGTACCCCCAGTACCAAAGCCAAGACAAAACCAAATACATCAAGTAGTTATTCACATGACATAGAGCACTATTCATGTGCAATAATACGAAAAAAAAAAAATTCCAACTTCACTCGACATTTTTTCGCTTTTGGTTAGTTACTCAACTAGAGTAGTATCCATACCAATAATTTTGTTTTAAGTAGAGACAACCAGCAAGATAAGATGATTTGCAGCGGCAAATTGGTATTTTTAGTTACATTGTTATTTTATGTATATGCAACACCTGCAATGTTCATCACACAATCAGACTCCATACCACAGACACAAGACGCAAATTATTGGACATATATCAATCTTGGAGAAAATATAGTTATTCCATCAGCAGGTCTAGTATTGCATGAACATGCAATAGCAGTCCTTAAACGACACAAAGTGTATATTCCATTTTTGATTCATTTAGATATAGCAAACAAACTCGCACCGGATACGCATTGTAATGCATTTAAGGAATTTATACAACAATATTCAGCACTTAATGACAAATTTCAACGAGATATTGAATCTTTGATTCCATGTTCATTCAAAATTTTTGGAGATGAATCTATGTGTTCCAAGCATCGAGCGAAACGTAATATTTTACCATTTTTATTAGGACCAGCTACATTAGGACTTCAATTTTATAACCTGTTTAACATTCGCCACCTTCAAACCTCTATGCGGACTTTAGAAGATAACCAACAAATTTGAGAGATGAAATTCGGTCAATAACACGAAATTTTCGATATCAATTTAGGCTAGTCAATAATATATTGATTGGAGTGAAGCATGCCCTAGTTGCAATTCAGAATGAAACACAAAGATACTATTGTGCTTTATCGACATTTCAACAGAAAACTTCAGCTTTATTCTTTTAATTTTCGACACATCAAGAAATTATGCAATTAGTCTCAGATGTTTTTAATAACCATATGTCCTTTCGAATAATATAAATTGCACAGGCACAATATTTAATACAAAACCATCCAATTTTGAAAGCAATTTATACCCAGGACACAGCTTTGTTTTATTCTTTAACAACACCTACACTTTTACAATATAATTCTAAAGATTCTACAGTTGCATTATTGTTGGAAATTCCAATAATCCATCAATATTCAATTTAGGGATTATTACACAGGGAAAACATTAAAAATATATTCTACCAAAATTAGTATACAAAACAGCACAGGGATTGTATGAACTCGATGGAGACTCATGTTCACAAAAACAGCTACTCTTTACGAGTGATAATCTGAATACCACCCTAACTTCCAAATCGAACTGTTTTAATGCAATATTCGAAAACACTACAATTGCTAACTGTCACGCAGAAGTTACTAAAGTGATTCCACCGCTAGTGTATAAATATACGAGTTCGGGAATCATCATAAGTAGTGATATGGAAGGCCACATCACGTATCGAAATAAGGAATATAAATTACTTTCTAAAATATTACACTCGACGAAAAATATTCAAAATTTTTACCTTATAAAAAATATGAAAATGTAATTTTTCAGAATTTGGTCTTAGAATCCAAACATACGTTAAATGTCACTATTCATTATCTTCCTATGAATATCTCACAGTCAAAAGATGTTATTACAATATTACGCGATGATTTTGATTCTTCAGAATTTACTGAGAAACTGAATAATTTGGAACACAATATGTCCAACCCAGAATTTCGTTCACATTCTCCTCCACTTGATGTGAGGAACCGTATTTTTATAGAATGTTTCGCAATGGTACCAACAATTTTATTTGTAGTACTTTATATCTATTGTACTAAATATACATGTTTACACTTTAAGAAATCGAATATGATAGCAAACAACGATAGCAAACCAACCGGAATAAACAGACCAGAAGAAACAAACACACAATGACTTCCGAACTTATTATGAAGACATATTTTCATGTAAATATTTATAATGCATTACCCCCATTATATATATAAAATTTAGATTTAGTAGTACAAGTAGGGGCAATAACAAAGCAGATATGTATGTAGATAATATAATCATGCTAAAAGTCTCAGCTATGTAATAATCCTTTAGTATTGTTTGTTTTCACTATATATATATATATATATATATATATATATATATATATATATATTTTTTTTTTTTTATTTCATATTTGTAACTTGTATTTTCAATTGCACTTTTATATTTTTATATACCAGGTATATGCATAAGTAGTTTCCAATTTACCTAAGAGATGGCGCCTGCGAAAAGTAGGCAGCGTATTCATTTGACACATACGTCATTTGGTTCGTCTGACATTAAACTACAAACACGCACAAGTGGAGTCCGCCAAACGCTAGCGTCTGTTTTATCGTTCAGTGATCATGTCGAAGTTTGTGCCTGAAAAAGAACATTTGCTTCACGCATTGCTTTTCTTATTTAATCAAAAGAAAAAGCCTGTTGAAAATGATCGTGTGCTGGTAGAAACATATGGTGAACACGCTCCATCGATTAGAACATGTGAGACATGGTTTCAACAATTTAAAAGTGGTGATTTCAATGTGAAAGACAGTGCGCGCTCTGGTAAACCACAAAAGTGCGAAAACGAGCAATTGCAGGTGTTATTGGAGGATGACAAAACTCAAACTCAATAGCAATTGGCAAAAGCATTAAATGTGTCACAAGAAACAATCAGCAGACGTTTACGAGCAATGGGGAAGATCAATAAACTGGGGAAATGGGTCCCACACGATTTAAATGAAGGTCAAATAGAAAGTCGGAAAGTGACTTGTGACATGCTGCTTCAACGCCACGAAACAAAATGTATCGACTTGTGACGGGTGACGAAAAATGGATTTATTTTGAAAACCCGAAGCGGAAAAAAATGGTTCACCTGGCGAAGAAGGTTCTTCAACACCAAGGCCAAATCGCTTCGGCAAGAAGACCATGCTTTGTGTCTGGTGGGACCAGAGCGGTATTGTGTATTATGAACTCTTGAAGTTAATGCACAACGCTATCGCCAACAAATGATTAATTTAAATCACGCATTGATCGAAAGACGACCGGAATGGGCCCGAAGACATGGCAAAGTGATTGTGTTACACGACAATGCGTCATCTCACACAGCAAAACCAGTGAAAGACACCTTGAAATCGCTTGGATGGGACATCCTTCCGCACCCGCCGTACTCCCCAGACCTGGCGCCATATGACTACCACCTCTTCGCATCAATGGGGCACGCGCTCGCAGAGCAGCACTTCAGCAATTTCAAAGACGTTGGAAAATGGCTCGACGAATGTTTTGCCGCAAAAGACAAGCAGTTTTTCTGGTATGGTATTCATCAATTACCTGAAATATGAGCGAAATGTGTTGAAGCCAATGGCCAATATTTCGAATAAAACAAAATTAATTTCCCTTGAAAATTACGTGTTTTCTTTACCACAAAAACCAGCAAAAACTTATGCATACACCTGGTATATAGTGAAAAATATATTGTTATACCATTAGATTCGTAGTAATAGACAACATTTTAGATTTTTCACCCTCCGAATTACACAAAGTTCAAATGAGCACTAGCTATAGACAATCCAAGACGTAATCAAAGTTGTGTACTATACCAAATTACCCAAAGTCCAACAATAAAAGGAGTGCAGTGACAAACATTCGACCAGAGGAAAAAATCAATATAGCCAATGGGATCCTTGGATCATCCAGAAATGGACTGGCAGTAAACTTCAGCTTTATACCCCCCAGTTCCACTTTACTCCCCACCATTCAACTTTAATAATTTAGTGTCATAGCGATTGCAAATTATGCAGTATGATGTGATGACGTAAATATTACAAGTGTAGTGAATACCGAATACGTGAATCAGACATAAGTTTCTGTTTATACCAAATATCATATCCAAACTTGTGTAATGTGTATCTATGTGTCTTGCTAGGCGCATCACGAAATAGAAGGACAATTAGCGTTGCCACACACACACACACACACACACATATCGATGTTTAAATGGGGAGGTGAAAAGATGAAAGAGGAAGTTGCTAAATTATTATCTATGTGCCTGAGGAAGAGAGAAATACCCAGAAGTTGGAACAATGCCGTTATCATTTTGTTGTACAAGAAAGGGGACAAAGAACGCGTAGAAAACTACAGACCAATTAGTTTACTGTCAGTCCTATACAAAATGTTCACCAAAGTTATTTTGAATCGTATTGAACGAGACTTGGATTTTAATCAGGGAAGGGAACAAGCCGGATTTCGTCGTGGATTTAGCACAATGGACCACATACAAACATTGAATGAAGTTATGGAAAGGACTAATGAATATAAACTTCCACTATGTTTGGGATTCATAGATTTTGAAAAAGCTTTCGATTCGGTCTCCTTGTCAGCAGTACTTAAATCACTTGAACATCAAGGCATCGAAAGTGCATACATCAAGTTACTGCGAAACATTTACTCGACTGCCACTTCTGTCATTAGGCTG
>JAGDQP010029188.1:0-23556 GCA_022664845.1 Lepisma saccharinum | reverse complement strand
ATACTCCAGCCCCTATTTTGGTACTTTGCAGTTAATATAGGCATCTAATTTTTTTGTATATCACCTATCTATAGGAAGTAGTCTCCCAGCAAAATATCTGGGTAAATTTCGATATGATCTGATTGACGGTCCCCTTGTGAGTCAACTTTATACTGTACCTGTTCTTAGTTCTACATCCGATGAAAGGCAGTGGTGAACCACCATAGGTTCATTTTGCCCAGATGCTTTGCCATAGTTCCACAGATGACATATCACCAATTATAATCATCAATTCACGGGTTTGAAGGATGATATCGCTCAGCGAAAACTTCCGGCGCAATGCATGGGGAAGAAGTACTTACACTGTATGTCTTTATTTACATATAACATCTCTATTTACACGGAAATTAGTCTTATTTATGCTCATTTCGACTTACCTTTACTTTAGAGAATTTCTGAAAATAATCTAATTCCTTTAGGGAGTCTCTTGTGAACATATCGCACAACTCTGGAATATGATTTTTCAATTGAGCTTTTCTGATGTATTTGACGATGGCATGTCGCCTCGGTTTTACTGTTAGTGGTACGGTATTGTAAATATCAAGCTTCAAAGTTAAGTTTTCCCACGCTTTCGGCACCTCCGAGACGCCGTCAATTTACAACCCAGATACTAATACCTTTTTTTTCTGCACTATGATCCCTGCAAGTTTCCAGTTGCTTGATCGTATTGTTTGTTACACTTGGTTAAATTGCATGTGGGAAATGATAACAGGACAAGGTGTTTTGCAAGAGGGGTCGAACATTCTAGTTATACCACTCGTAATAGCATACGGAACATAGTTTGAAACAGGAACGGATTGGTAAACAAAGGGCCCTACCCTGAAAACGAAAAAAACTCTAGTGCTAGTGGGTGTTGTGGAGCGTGGGTTCCAAATATACCTTTCAAGGGCCTTCAATACCGTTCATGGTAGTGGGCCACCCAAAACCTGCAAAGGCCTTTAGGATACTGATCAGGGGCCTGTTTCACGAAAGTACTTGTCAATTTTTCACTCTTCGGTTTCTTTTTCCAGAGGACTGTCACAAGACCATCAACATTCCACCACAATATCTATGTGTACTGTCGTTTGGGTGCCTAGTTTTGGGAGTCAAAAGTTTACTAACAATTGAATATTGCCTAGTGTAATCACACTCCTTGCACAAAATGATAGAACAGTGACTGAATAAGAATAAGGGGTTCTGGCGGAAGGTGAGCGCTCTTGAGACAGTCTTCCGGAAATTAAAACTAAAGAGTGAAAAGTTGGGAAGTACTTTCGTGAATCTGGCCCCAGGTCTCAAAATACAAAGTCTTAATAACGTAAATATTACACCTTAAAAAGAGTATGAATGTATTAAAGCCTTGTGCATTTATCGTCAAACATTACAGGTCCCTTCTAGCGATTTGTAAGGGCCCTACAGACACAGTAGGCCTGCTGAGATTATAACACTAATACTACCTTCATGTATGTCTTGTGTGTGAAAATTGCTAATTTTAGATTCCCGACAAGACCCTAACGCTACAAGTAGTAACAAAAGTGGAGTAGGTAGTCTTCTTTATTGCGTAACATTACGCTTCCAAGACTAAAGGACCTACGCGGTGAGGGGGGGCACCTGGGAATTTCCGTGTTTCCGGCCGGGTCAGTCCGCCCCTGGTTTCAAATGTGCTGGAGCCTTCAAAAGTACCTTCGGAGCTGTATAACTGTTGTACGTAGAGGTTTCTCTAAAAAAAAAAAAAAAAACCTAAACAAACACAGAGCTAGCGGACATGACAATGCTTGTAAGAATTTTGCCACTGTCAGGGACTAGCCTACGTATAGCTTAACTTACTTTAACATTCAGATATAACATTATTTAAATTTTAGTTTGACCGATTCTATAAACGTAATTTTTGTTTATCCACAGAACGAAACTGGGGTTTAATAGACTACAGCGGGATTTAGCCTGGCGAGGCCAGGCCCAAAATGCACCACTGCCTCTAGTAGAAACGTAAATTAACATTACAGGAAATCTTGATAGAGTTCGCTGGTTAAGCGATGCGAGAAAAAGTATGCTTCTAATAGGTGGTTCTCGATCATAGAGTTAACTGCCTTTGGCTATTAACAATTTGAGGAGGGTTCTCCTCTGCTCATACGTGCTGATTATCAAAATTGACCATACCATCCGCTGTAAAAAAAGACTCATCTGTAAATAGAACCAATCATGAAAATGTGGAATTTTCTGTAAATTGCCTCGCAAACCACTCCCAAAAGCTTCGTCGCGCGAGATAATTACTTCTCTCCAGAGCATAAACGCGTCGTAAATGTTAAGGATATAGAAGCTGTTCGTGAAATATACGCCAAGTTTTGTTCAACACCTTCTCTGGCAGCAGCTCTTCGTATACTGATATCCGGATGTTCCTCTACTAAGTACTTGTCCCTCTTGTTCAGGTTGAGCCACACAGAGTTCTTGGTCTTCAACCTTCACACATTGCACTAAAACTAGCAGTTTCTCTAAGAAGCCTCGCAATGGCAGCAAATGTCCTTACATTTTGAACCCGGCAATTAGGAAAACATTATTGATATGGACTTAGCGCAGCCAAGGCGGTACCATCGGCACGACCATACATTAATGCATATCCGCAAATTCGCTAAATGGATAAACCATTTTAATCTAACTAAAACTCGCAATTTGACGCACAAAGCCTTTTAGCTTGAACGCTTATTCGAGACTAAATTGGTACTGGAATACGTATTCTAGTGTTGTTCCTACGGTAGATTAAGTGAACAACAGCAATAGGTAAACTCTGCCTACTTCTTGTGAACTCTGAAGACACTGCTTTTGTTTGCCCATCACAAGTATTACAAGTATAGTGATGTACAAAAGAAACCCTCTTGTTTGTAGCATAAGCATAACATTTAAACTGGTTCTTTTTACTGTTTGTTTCGCGTTAATGTCGAGGTGTGTGTGTATGTGTTTAAAAAGTGTGGTGGAAGAGACGAAAGAATAAGATCAGGAGAATGTGCCCCTCTAAAAGAACCTTAGACGATTATTATTATTATTATTATTAACTACTAGTAGTAATAGTATCGTTACATAAGTAGTGAAAGTTTCCAACTAGTTCCCAGTTTTAGCTGCAAGTGAAAGCTCCGCATAGTTACGTCCCTCGGCGAGCTTTTCTCAGTGCAATGGAATGGGAAAGGTAGCAGTCAGCACATCTGTTCAAGCGTTCCAGCGTTTACACATCTGTTATTGTTCCAGCGTTTACATTATGGGACACGGAATAAGTTAATATTCTGATAAATTATGAACAGTATCTTCAAATGATAAGTAATTATTGTGATAATAGATTAAATGATACATGTAGCAGTTAGTGTGGATTCTACTATTAGTATTCAAATTTATCTCAAAGAACAGAATCAGCTGAACTTTACTTTATTGCTCAATAGTTGAGGGTTTCAAATTTCTAGATTCCTAGATCCCGACTATCAAATGTTTTGATACAATTACTAACCATAGTGATTCTCAAATATATTTGAATTCAATTTTCATCAACCAGCTTAACATTGCATGGAAAAGGTTAACGCTTTTCATAGAATAGTTACTTTTATATAAGATACCCCTTATTTAAATTGATTATTTTCTAGCATCCATTGTTCTGTAATCCAGATGATGCAAATACTTATTCCCATCTTTAACACAGCTAAAGGAATCAATATAAAAATAATATTTCATCAGACATGAACATTTAAGACACTGATTCAATA
This sequence comes from Lepisma saccharinum, assembly GCA_022664845.1. NCBI lineage: Eukaryota > Metazoa > Arthropoda > Insecta > Zygentoma > Lepismatidae > Lepisma > Lepisma saccharinum. Next base: position 19,798 of record JAGDQP010029188.1, on the reverse strand, counting down.
TAACTTTAAAAAATTTCGTTTCAACACTATCCGTAGTTTAACGATGTCAACTAAATCAAGTTCATATACTTTTTGCCATATTTTTATCCAAGTATTTGAACCAAAGTTTTCTTGATTATTATAAAATATTTAATAATTTTTCAATATCACAACTTCACCTTTCCTTCCTGAAAAAGACTCACAATGTGCTAGATATAATTAAATGTTATCACTTATTGGTATGTGACTGGTAAAGTGTTACATTTCTTTAGTTACCATAAATATTATTATTACCCATTTTCTATTTTCCAATTAACGTGATTTCACTAATAAGAGAAGACTGTTCTGTCTAAAAGTTGCTGTAAAATAAAATTATTATTCAACACGATATCACACAAAATAATTAACATGTATATGACGTTTTTCTTTATTTGTAAACTTCTCAATCAAGACAAATTTAAATACAGTTCACAATTGCGTCATTGATATACATGCATTTTTGCTCTCCAGAAGGTTTATAAAAGCTTCCTAAACGACAATGATTGTATTTACGCATGCATGATAAGCGATTACTATAATGTTTGTTTAACATATTATTAACTGTGTCAAAGCTATATTTGATTCTATTCATAGAAATATATGATTCGTCATTTAGTGCTAACTCATGGGTTTCCAAAACATTTAATTGATTATTTATCAATAATGTTTTTCCTTCGTCTTCTATTTTCACATAATATATAATTTTATCCTTTTCTATTAACTTCTCTTCCCTCTCTTGCTCTTCTGAAGTAATCTTATTATCTGGTTCAGGATTAATTGACATTTCATTTGAAGAAAATGATACTTTAAAATGTGACTGATCTGGTTCTGGTTCAATATTAGAATTGTGGTACAATGTTAGTATCATATGTGGTTACATTGAAAGATTTATCCATTGCTATAGCATTCCATTTATGAATATCATTTCTTATAGATTGCATGTTCTTTTAAATATCTGAATTTAGTGTCTGCAACTGATTTTTAGCTGCAACCAGTTCATGTTGTAACAACTTTATATTATTCTGTATGAGTTCATTTCAATGATCTACTAAGGTTAGGCTACCATTAGAATTTACTGTGATGTTAGCAGACTTAGATTGTTCATTTACTTTGCAATTACCGTATGCTGATACAATGATTTCCTTCCAATTTCGAAAACGTAGATACACCATTTCGACCCAAAATTACAAATGGCAATGTTTATTTGTAAATAAAAAAAATGTGAGATTTTTCAACTCACTGTCCAGAGTACATGGTACCATTACATTTTCAGTTATGGGTAAACTTTCACCAGGCAATGAACGTAGAAATGCATTCGTAGATAGTTTAATACTTTTTAAGCCTAAGGCGTTTGCGGTATTATTATCTAAAAATGTTGTAAGCCCCAAAATCCAATAGGACATTACCTGTTTACCTTGGAGATCTAACGTTAGTACTAGTTTATAATTATTTTTACTAAAATCTAAAATTTTGCCAACCCAAATATCACTTATAGAAATTCCTACTTCGGCATTCTCATCTGTAGTTAATCCTCTGTTGGAATCATCTTTGGTATCTAAAGTGTTTATTATTGTTGGATTGCTATTTCTTTTCTTGGTATAACACTGAATCTGAAAGTGGTTTGGTTTAACAAAATGTACCAACCTTACCAAAAGAAGGGCACTTGTTTACTGGGTGCTTATATCCGTATGATTTACATTGGATTATTTTAGGTTTAAAAAGTGTTTGATGTTAAATCTGACCTCCTTGTTGATAATCATAAATTAAGGCGGTCTATGGATTATTTACAACCAAATGTTATGTTAGTTCAAATCGAGCACTCATAGATCAGTTAGTGTGTTCTTCGTTTCTTTATCGTAATAAGGGAACTTGACATATTGAAGTGTGGTTAAATAAAAATGAATGACTGATGAATCTAAGTCCTTCACCAAATATAAAAGCCAAATAACTAATGAATAGTTGAATGATTTGTATCATGTTTCTATTTTTTTTTAACAAAAAGGCCACAGTTTTGTGTGACATGATTTGTTGATTTTAAACGGCTGCCAGGTCTTACTTGATTTCACAGGAGGAAAGCCCAACGTATTATTACACGTAGTCGTCTCCTGCAAATGGGGTACCATACTGCTATATTTTTATATTATTTCGGAGAGAGAAAGAGGAAAACGACAGTTTATTAATACATACAATGGCAGTAGAGGTATTACGCATACGGGCATTTCTGTTTATGCCGCAATTACGGTATATTATAAATCTTTTTATTTGTAGATTTTGGAAGATTACCACCCTTCTGTCTTTGTTCAAATGAGACCTATACCCTCACAGTCTGAAAGCGATTCTCTGCTTCATTCTTTTACCGCTGATGCATAATGCACTTTCTGCTATGTGTCATGATAAAACCTGTGAAACCGATGGTTTGAACGTTCGCACGACTTCACGACTTTAACAAGAATGTTAACTAACGTTTTTAATTCGTTGTGTCACTTGCAAATCGTTCTCCAAGAGTTTACAGAATCTATTGCTATTCTGTTAATAAGAACCTAAAGGTAGCCGTTCGAATGGCTTGCCTAAATGGTAGTACTTTCTTCCTGATTACAAGTCGAATCATATGTTGCAAGGTTTAAATCTCTCCTCCGCCTCCGTGCGAGCGCAGTTCCTTGTTTAAGTCATAAATTATTTCGTACGACACTCGTCTGAAGTGGCTGGCATTCGACAGTCGTTAGATTCTTATTTCAAAGTCTGGCATTCGCCTTTAATTAGAGAAAATACAACTCTTCGCTCGAGGATAATAAATTAGGATTACTATAAATATATTTAGATGGCTTGTATGGCCAAAGTTTAGGCATTGACTGGTCCAACAATTTTTGGGATACCGTACACATCACTGGACATATGGCTGACGCTTTGACCACATCTGTGACTAGTTTTGATGCTGGGAGGATTATTTTTGTTAAATTTTTATTGTCGACAAACTAATCTCCTTTATTCAAATACTCTCATTAACATAGTCGGACAGTGGATTTATGTAAATTATCTCTGTCGGCAGTGCTCAACACCATTCTCTATATCCCGTTACAGTTTATAATGTTCAAAGTAAAATGTTCAAAATAAAAACTGTCCAAAGCAAAAATGTCAAAAGTGATAAATGCTCGAAGTCCAGAACGTCCAAAGTAAATGTGTCCAAAAGAAATAAGTCCAAAGTATAAAATGTTCAAAACAAAAATGTCCAAAGAGAAAATACACAAAGTGAAAAATATTCATACAAAATGTCCAAAGTGTAAAATGTTTAACACAAAATGTTGAGAAAGTAAAATTTTCAACGCATAAACGTCGAAAGGTCTAAATCTTGAACGCGTAAAAACCCCCAAAAGAAAATATCCAATGAGTAAAATTTTCAAATTAGTAATGATCAAAACCCTAAATAAAATTGAAAGATTGCCTGGCTCGTATGAAACGTGAATTATGTATGTTTATACAAATCTACATGCGCTCATTGATTTCCACCAAATTTTGCATACGCGTTCCGTTCTTTGAATATCGTTTAATGTGGCCGTTTAATGCTCTTCTTGAAATCTGATCTCTTAAACGTTTGTTGTCGAATTTCAATTATTTGCATCAAAACACTTAAGTCGGAATTCCCTTCTTTATAGCGCTATACTCTGTGTTCAATTAAAATTATCTACAAATGGCGGTGATTCATTAAATATACGCGCACGAGACAGTATAATCTGTAAATTTAAAATTTTTCGGTCACTATAGTAACTATTGACTTCGGCCTGTCTCGAGTCCATTAGTTGTTAAGTCTCTAAAATCCACAAACAAACATCCACGCCCCAGCCGGGATTCCAGCACGAGACCTTCGAGTCGTTGGCTTAGCACCCAAACCGCATGACTACCTGGTCGGCTACCGCGCAACGCAGCAACAGCTCTCTTACCTGTTTGTAATTTCTACGATTTACCTTACAAACGGAATTCCAAATACTTCTAACGTACTAGTTCATAAACTCTGAATGAGTAAATAATTTAAATGTTGTACAATTACAAATTAGACTACCTTCTCTTTCTAAAATCATTTTACAGCGTTAAAATGATACACATATACTCCTAATAGGTGAGCATTTTAATATGCTCTTATATACTCGCATTACCTACTCGGTCTTCAATCCACAAATCGCAATTCCATTTCCAAATGTAATTATTGGTAATACGAGGATTATATATGTATGAAAATGACGGAATTCCCCTTTCCACCAGGTCAGTATATCCGTAACATTAAGTTACCAAAATGACACGTTGACAAGCTTCCAATTGATAACATTTTTGTGGTTTCTTCATTGTTCAAGTAAAGTTGATGCAATATCCATTGCTGTTTGGAAAACCTTGCAATATTTGTCTTACGGGGGCAATTTATGGTATGACATCTATGTTCAGTTCATTTGAGACTTGAAGTGAAAGTTGAAACCTTTTATAAAGCAGATTTGTGATGCTAACTATGGCACTGAGTTTAACATTGATTGATGAAGAACATCAGAATTAAACTTGACTTTTGTTATTACAAGTAGTTCATCTCTGGTTTGTATTTTGTTCAGTCAAAAGGAAATCAACGTTGACAAGAATTCATTAGATTGAGTTGTACAAGCACACTTAACTACATTCATTCTATTTCGTTCAACATTATTTTATAGTTATTGAATTTTGTTTCTACGGAGAACGTTTAGTATAATGTAGACAATTTTTACATTTCGTGAGAAAATTAGATAATTACTATGTTGTTATATAATATATTGAACATTACTAGGGAAATACAATAATATCTATAAATGAATATTGGGGGAAAGGGTTTATAGGAATTTATGGTTTAAGATTACTTGAAAGATAATCAAAGGGATCTGTATTGTTTTTTCATTTGGGCTATTATGATTTTGCCTCATAATGATATAATTGTGCTGAACTGATGATAAGGGTTGTGGGATTTGTGGTGGACAAGCACCGTGCGCGTGTTTTTCTCGGGGCTCTCCCGGTTTCTCCATCTTTCTTCATTCCACCAATTTATTTATGTATTCGTAAAACAACAGGCTAATGCCTATTTACGGTCTTCCATTGCATAAGAAAATACAGAAACTAGACACCTAACAAAAACATTATAAACCCAATCACATAAAACAAACCAAAGACTTTAATACAATTTCCATCAGATAGAAATTCAGTAGTTTATTGTGTCACATTGAATCAGTCTAGACCGTATACCAGGTTCTGTCATATTATTGATATCTATTCCGTTACCTTCTTGTAAGTAGGTACTTATTTATTATAAGTAGCACTAGATTGCTATATAAGATACTTTAATATAGAATTAGTTCTGGCATTGTCACAAGAAAAAATATTGTTGTGCATACGAATTCTAAGTGTGGGAACTTTTACATTAATAGCATCGGTTAAGCCTGTACAATCAACTTCATTATTAACTATTTTCGAAAGAAATATAATATCGTTAATAATTCACTATTTTTCCAAGGTCAGAAGACCAAAGTTTTCTGCCAGTAGCGACGACGAATCAAAGGTTGGATAAAAACCAGTATGTTTGTACACAAAGAATCTTAAAAATTTTGATTGAAACATCTCAATCCTAGAATATTTACTGCATTGTTGATTCCATATTATAGGTACATATTCTAACTTAGATCTGACATAATTAAAATAAAGTAACTTGAGAACCTGTGGATTAGTAAAATCTTTTCCTAATCTCATGATTAATCCTAAGTTTCTATATGTTTCATTTTTATGGTCACAATATGCGTGTTAAATGTGCATCAACGATTATACCAAGATCTTTACTGAATTAGCATTGTTTAAGTGGACGCCGTTAATTGTGTATGCGTAGGTATACTTATTTTTAGGCTTTGGGAAGGAGGAAGTTTTACATTTATTAACATTTATAACAAGACTATTTTCCTTACATCACTTAGCACCATTGCTTAAGTCACACTGAAGTTTATTACAGTCTTCAGTAGAGGAAATTTACAAATATATTTTTAGATCATCAGCAAATATGAGTTTTTTAGAGTTTATAATACAGTCTGATAAGTCATTAGTGAATATTAAAAATAGAAGATGTTCTAAATTTGATCGTTGAAGAGCACCTGGTAGAACTTCGTATTACCTGGAAATAAATTCTTTGTAAAAAACAGAGTGCTAACGATTTTTAAATGCGAAGCAATGAACATTAATGGAGGTTCTGTAAAAATTAAAGTAGCTGAGCTTATGTAACATAGTGTCATGATCTGTAGTACATTATTTGACAGATCAGTGTAATAATAAAATCAATTTGTGAACCTTTGTCTCAAACTGATGCTGTAAATCAGTAATTACAGCCAAATTTGAGTCTGTTACTCTTTCAGTTCGAGAATCATGCTGAAATGGTGATATTGCATTTCGAACATAATTAACTATTCTATTGTAAATTACACTTTCGAACACTTTAACGAATGAAGGTAGTATTGAGATAGGCCTATAGTTGCTTACTTCAATTTTAGAATTCGATTTTGGAATTGGACAAAAAGACAGCTTATTTCTACTTATCCGGAAATGTTGGTTTTTCTTGATAAGTTAAAAATAAATTGCAGGGGAAGTATAAAAAATTATACGCAGACCCTCACGATATAGAGAGGTACGTGGTCTAATCCAATTGATTTTTTTGTTTCAATTTCTTTATTGGATCCTCAATTTCTCCTAATGTTACATTCAACAGTTCGAATGAATCTATTGAATTGCATTTGTTGTCCACATGTTTTATTTCATATTTTGCAGATTTTTGTTATATACAAATGGAAAGTAGCTTTATGATGAAAGTATCTCATCATTATCGAAGATTATTTGTCCATTGTATGTCATACGTGCAGGTGGAAGACGTGTTTTTTCTTGACAAACTCCCTAAAGTTAATAGGGTCATTTAGAATAATAGTATTTTCACTATCGTTTAGGAACTGCTGATAAGTTAATGATATGTTTTTTTTACTTGTTTTTGCAATTGGAAAAATTCTCTATAATGATAATGAGAGTTGCCAATTGCGTTTTTCAATTTCCTATTATGGTATGATTTATTATTAATGATTTCTCTTGTAAACCAGCATGGATATTAATTTTTGGTCATTTTCTTTGATGAAATACGTTTATCCTGAGAAACATAAATTATTTTAAAAAGCCTAGCAAGAGCTTCATTGACTTTTTCAAAATTTTCTAAACAATCCCAGTCAACTCTAAGTAGATCCCTATAAAGCAATCGTCTGAAATTATAGCTTCTAATATCTCTTTTTAATTTTGTTTTTGAAGGTTTGGTACAAGTTATTGTAATTAACAGTGCAGGATAGCCCTCCCATCATCATCCATCTGGTCTGAGTCAAAGTTGCCTAAAACCCTTAAAAAACTAAATTCAAATGATGGTGAGGGTGGTGGTGAAGTGCACTTGACGCCAGAATACTCGGCGTATGGTTATTATAAAAAATGTTGTGATATCTGTTGAGGATTGTCTCTGACCTGGAGAAGAAATGAAAGATTCTGTTAGTTAAATGAGATTCCTGTGCTATATATAATAGGGATACATAATAGGGCTACAGGGTTGGAGAGAGAGGCACTAAAGCGATAGTCACTATATTCGTGGGTATAGTGTGCCGGTAGGGTGTGAATACCTTATAATGGACCAAATTAATTTCTTTGCTTTTATCATTATAGCTATGGACCTAGTGGAGGTCTATCGTCCTATCCTATTCACTTTATACAGCTATTAAGACCCTAGGACATATATATATATCACCTTTATACCACATACAAACATTGAATGAAGTTATGGCAAGGACTAATGAATATGAACTTCAGCTATGTTTGGAATTCATAGAATTTGAAAAAGCTTTCGATTCGGTCTCCTTTGATGCAGTATTTTAATCATTTGAAAATCAAGGTATCGAAAGTACATACATCAAGTTACTGCCAACCAATTACTCGACTGCCACATCTGTCATTAGATTACATCAAGAAAGTGAAAACAATAAAGTTGGAAAAGGGGTAAGGCAACGAGATTCAATTTCTCCAAAACTGTTTTATGCAATCCTGGAGAGTGTGTTCCAAAATTTAAACTGGGATGAAGTTGGAATAAAAATTAATAGCGAATATCTTCATTATTTGCGTTTCGCTGATGATATGGTCCTGTTTGCTTCAAATAGAAGAACTACAAATCAGAATGGAAGAACTAAGTAATGAGAGTTCGAAAATAGGCCTTACAATGAAAAACGAAAGTAATGTACATTCAACATGCTGCAAAGAAGGAAGTGAAGATTAACGGAGAGAGGCATAGTTGATGAGTATGTTTACCTAGGCTAGCTCAGAACATAAAATGCCAGGTTCACTGACGAAATTAATAGAAGATTTAAAACGACGTGGAGTTCGTTTGGAAGACTATACTTTATTTTTAAAAGTAAACTACCAATGTGTCTGAAGCGTAAAGTTTATAATCAATGTCTTACCTGTGAAGATGTAAGGCTGTGAAACTTGGACATTGAATGTGTAAATGACTCAAAGATTGAAAGTCACTCAAAGGGCAATGGAGAGATACATGCTCAGAATAACCATGAGGGACATGAAAACAAGTGAATGGATTCGCCCACAAACAAATGTAGAGGATGTAATCAAGACTGCGAAGATGATGGAGATGGGCCGGTCACATAGTTAGAATAACAGATGGAAGATGGATGGCAAATGTATTACATAGGATTCCTAGAGGAAAGAAATGACCGCGACGACGTAAAAATGAAAGATGGGTAGATGAAATCAAGCGTTTTTCAGGAGTTAAATGGATGAGGATAGCAGCAAACTGAGATATGTGGAAAGAAAAGGGGGAGGCCTTCATCCAGCAGGGGATGGAAAACGGCTGAATATGATGATGATGATACCAAGTATACCTCGGCTACGGGCGTAGGATAAACCATTCGGGGTGCTGAAAAGCAATAATCTTATTAGTATAAGAGAGAGGACATAGGTTAGGAGTACTCCACCCTGTCTCAGTGAAGACTGGTTGGAGGAAAGAGTAGTGTCCTTCCTCAGTGAAGACTGGATACCATCCAAGGATGGTCAAGGATTTGTTTAATAACTCCTTCCTGCCTTAGTGAAAACTGGCTGAAGTCGGGATTTTGGTTGTCGCTTCCTCCTGTCTCAGTGAAGACTGGCTGAGGCTAGGGATGGCGTTTGCCTTCATAAGGTAAGAGACTGCCGGACACCAAGGAAATGTTGAGAGCCGCTGCCTACCTCTGTGAAGACGGGCAGAGTCTAGGTGTTTGGTTGATGACGCCTTCCTGCCTCAGTGAGGACGGGCTAGACCCAAGAGTGACGACTTTCGGCCTTCGTGAAGACTGGCTGATGTCTAGGAAAGGTTCTGGACCACTGCCTGCCTCGGCGAAGACGGACCGAAGCAAGAAACAAGTTGGGTACCACTATCTGCCTCAGTAAAGAAGGATAGAAGTCCAAGGGTCGCTATAACCTGCCTAAAGTAAAGACTGGTCAACGCTAGGAGCATGTGTAGGAATTCCCACCTGCCTTAGTGAAGACTGGCCGAAGCAAGGAATATATTAAGAAACACAAATTCCAAAGAGTATTCTTGATGAATAAGTTTATAGAGCAAAGCCAATAAAGCATAAGAGAATTTAATAATAATAGGGTTATTAGCGGACTTGCTGTCCGAAGAAAGGACACACCAAGCAAGGGAGCTCTATGTGATCTTGGCCAAAAATCAGGGAGATCTGATTTGGATCTGTTCGGGACTTACCTATATACAGTTGCCATATCACATATTCTTACGCTTACATAATATACCGTAGTTCTGAGTTAGATTCGTGCGCGCAAGCACAATGTAGCGAATTTGACAATTCTTTTTCACAAGTTTTGTTATTTACTATTTTTTTACAAATATAAAAAAAAGTTCCTTGCTTTTTGTTCTTTTCATACGTATTGATCCGCTTAAGTAATTTAAATGTTATCTACATACACACGCATGTATTACAATTTGGCTGTATACGAATTCTGTTTAGATGGCTATAGAAATAAAAGAGTTTTATCGTTCCACGGTTCGCACTATACATTCAAAAGAAATTATTGTGTAACGTTCCTCACAGTATATTCTCTTTTATGATTTTCTGAAGACAAAATCTATATAAATTAATTCAGGTGCGATGCATATGATAGAAAACGTATAAAAGTGACTTATTTACATTTAAGCAAATGTGAGTAACGTCACAATCTGGAGGTTGAATGAAACAAGGTATTTCAAGTTTTTGTATAGCTGCAGTGTGCATTGTGCCCAGTAGTATTGGATTGTTGTTTGCCAAACTTTGACGGATGCATTTTTGGCACATGATTTTCAGAGGATCTAAAGGTGATGTGCAGGCATAGAGGCAGCAACTTACGTTTCAGAGTTGCGTATATATATATGACAGTCGTGGGTTGAAGGTTCCAAGTTATATCCGTCAGTCGTATAATGGGTCTATTGTATACTTGATAGTGGATTGAGGGACGAGATCGCATATTTTGGTCTTGGAGCTTTTGTAGAGTAATTAAAACAAGTAAAAAGGCAAAATTTGGTGCAAATATATGTTGAACTTTCATGCTCGTACTGAGGGAAGTATATCAAGTTAAATGTTAAATGCGCCTTTAAACTAACACGGAAATATATACATCTTAACCAACACTTCAGTGTAAGATGCCACTGGTGCTCACGAAAAAGATGCCTAACACAACTAAGATACACCAGGTATATGAGAATAAGAGTAAAATTATAATGTGAAACTTTATGTCTACATCATCTATAAATACATGAACAAGTATGGATATATTTTCACCAGCTCCGAAAATACTTGTTTCAATGTTCGCCTTGACAATATCTGTTTTAAAGCGCAGATTTCTCTCCTTATGTGATAATGGAATATACAACAATTTAATGAAGATATTATTTTACGTTTGTGTGAAATAAAAAAAAATCTTTAACGTATTGTATTTATTGTATTAAACATGTATTATTTTTGGTAATAGAAGTTATGTGAGCAACGGAGATGGTGTTGTAAGAGTATTTGGGTGGGAGAGTGATTAATTTAGTGTTGTAAGTTGAGGTAAAATTTAGTCTGGTTACCGGTTGATTACGTTATAGTATACCAGGTTGTAGCGGAGTGAAAATCTCTTGAGGGGTATTGCCTGATGCATCTTCCTTGTCCTTATCGTCATGTTTATGATGGGGTTAGGAGTACTGCTGCATTTATCTGTTAATGTGTTGAATCTTTTCCAGACTTTTGTTAGATGTGTGTCTGTCGGACTATTGCAAAATTTTGTTCCACTGATTGTTTATTCGCCTGAAGGTGATTTTGTGCACATTAAGTTAAGTTGGTTTAAGAAGTAAGTGAAGAGATTCCAGGCTGCTAGCTTGCCTCTAACCTTTTAGAGCTTTGGGAAAATGGTTGATTAGTGGCAGATATTGTGGAGTTAGTTTAGGGCGTAATGGTGATTTTGCGGTTAGGGGAAGATGTATTTGGAAGCAGCTTGGATTGTAGTAGCTATTATCGAAACTATGATACAACTTCAATTTGCTTGATCAAAACGTGGGATGCTGCTTCTGATGGTTTGACACATGCCAACCTGTCAAGGAGTTGTTTAATAGATTCATATTTGCTAACAATAAGATTTAGTACTATTACATTACATCAATGGAGCAGGTTTGTTGAAGTTGTGACTATATCCGGGGTGGTTTGTCTGTTCAGTTTGGTTGTGAATTTTCGAGAATGCCTCTAGTTTCAGTTATGATTAAATGGCTGAATTGTTCTTTCTCATTTTGCAGTTGGCTCTGAATATTGATGTCTGTTATTATGATATATTAATGGCAGTTATTGCTGATATATTGAAAGTGAGAGTGAGTTAAAACATTGCCTAGAAATGGGTACGAGGAGGGAATCAGAAGAAACCGGAATCGTTCTACGTTGGGCGACTCCATTATAGTATATGCTTCCGCCGCTAGATAAATCTTGCTGGGACCCTTCTGTATCAGTCTACTGACCAACGTTGTTGAGTTTGATGTGCCCTGGAATCCCTGGCAACGGACATTGAGCAAGGAATTGCAAATGAGAAATTTCTCTCCAGCACACAGAACCTTGATTGTGAAACAATTTTTAACCGAAAACAATATGATCCAGTTTTTCCACCAGCCATATTAACTCGATATTGCTTCAAGTGTTTTCATTTTATTCCCCCGAATGAAAGAATCCTCAAAAGAAATCGTTTTGCAGATCTGAGAAAGGTGAAGCAAAGACAACGGAGCCATTATAAGGTATCATTTGGCAAGCGTTTCACGACTGCTTTGAAAATAGAAAACACGTTTAGATCGGTGCTTTGCGTCAAATAGAAATGCTTTGAAATGCTTTTAAAAAGATTTGGAATGTATTTGGAAGCAGCTTGGATTGTAGTAGATATTATCTAAACTATGATACAACTTCAATTTGCTTGATCAAAACGTGGGATGCTGCTTCTGATGGTTTGACATTGTTGTAATACCCAAAAATAAATATGCAATTTCTATTACAAAATTCTGATTTGTTTTGGGACACCCGCTTATGTTGCATCTATGGTAATCTAGAATCATTTATAATAAAGAGTGGTGATAAAATGTTGGAGAATGTGAGTGGTATGAGCTCGATGAGGGATGTTGGGAGAGAATCCGAACGGTACTCCAACATTAGTCCGTTTCGTTGCGAGTGTATTGTCCTGTATGAGATTACATCAAGGTCATTTACAACATGTTTTGTTGTGAGGAATGTTTCATTGAGTAAGAAGGTATGGGTTTTTATTCTATTGATAGTTGCTCGGATATTAGTTTAGGTTCAGTCAATTAACTGACATTAAGAAATAGAAAGGCTAAAGACATATTACTAAATATTATATAAAGGTAAGTTCGACGATTGTATTATGTAGACTTCAGCTTCATAGGTTGCGGTATGAAAATGTGCGTATGGTATACGTTGCTTTAAAACTAAGTTGAAAAAATGATCTTGCAGCTAAATGACGAGGTTGACTCCTGAATAAGGAGCTTGTGATTTATGGAATCAACTTCTCTTAAAAGGTTTAAGTGAACGTTTAAGTTCGTGTTTGCATTTTGTTGTTCCGCTTGAGAAATCTTGATTAAATTCATGTAAATTGGCAAGATAAATTTTGAATTTCAAATGATTTATGTCCTTTTGGTATCTTCGCCTCAGGCTAATGAGAAGAAAAATTAGGAGGAACATTCCCTAGAATATGTGTGTAATTTATCCCCTCATAGACACCTCGTGCAATCTTTATTGCTTTTTCCACACCGCACTCATGAGCAAATTTCACACGGACATGCGTATGAATGTCAGATTATCGACAAAACAGGAGGAAGAGTAATTGACCTCTTTAGGGGAAAAAGCGACTTCAGCGCTTTTTTGTGAATAGTTAGAACATGAGCTTTTTCTCAAGAGTAGGATGTTTCTTTCAGTAAAGTACTTGTTGAAAATTATAGTGACGGAGATACTTAGAACAAAAGTCAGTTTCCTTAAGAATATAAGAGGAACACTGTGGGGAGAGAATATTTAGAAGGAGGCAAGGAAGATAAGAGAGAGGTAACACATGAGTGGTTCGTTCTTAGTGGAGTTAGAGAATCTAGTATACTTGTCCTAATTTGTGGGAGAGATATATGCGTGGGTTAGAAAACTTAGTATAACAATAAGAGTTAAATATCGAAGGTCGCTCGTCCTCTGTGGCAAGTGTCATTTACCTAAGTGGTTGTCAGAATACGATCATGTTAGCGACGTGTTGATAAGATACCAACATTTCTGTGGGTTTGAAGTCATGTAATTAGTATTGTTTGCAAAATCTTTACACCAACTATTTGGAATAGTTTAGTAAGTAGGAGAAGGTGTTGTAGGTGTTCAAATCAGGGCATTACCTCCAGAACACCCAGACATTTCGTTTGTTCTTTAGAATACATTTTCTTTAATTACTAAACCACACTATACATTTAGACACTTTACACATTTTATCAGTACAAGGTCTTTTGTTAACGCCAAGAAGCAGTTTTCAATAATAAAATGCCTATTTAAGGAAAAAGGAATCCAGAAAACTCACGGTAGAAGATTAATCCCATTTTCAATTTCCCCTACTTCTATTTTCTCCATCGATAAACTGCCTTATTAATGGAATGTTACCTCGAAGATTTTCTAAAAGAAGAGATTTTGAAATGCTGTAGCATTGTCAAATATGACATTTTGTTCTCGTGAGTTAATCGTTAATGTGCTGTAAGAACACATAAATTAGTCTAATGTTTGATTCTTCCCGGAAGAAAAATTGACACGTTGAGAGACTAAAGGGTCGTATGAAATGACTAGAAAACATTTATCGTTGTGGTTCATGCATAGACCAGAATTGGGTTAAGACTTTTTGAAATGTAAACATATGTCACCTGTGAAAACCACATAATACACTTCCATAGCACTTAAAACAGATTCAAATAATTCTTAAAATAGAAAAGAACCAGCATTTACAGGATTATAGAAACAACACAACATTAACGTTTCGTACCTAAGCTTATTTTAATTCATATTGATTTACATGAACATTTCTGGGTTTCTAACGCTGAAACAGTATTGTGAATCAGTAATAAAATAACAGGTTGCACGGTTTTTCTGAACAATTGTTAATCCTTAAGCGGAATCTGTGAAACAGAAATGTATAAATCCCACTTCACCTAAACCAATTGCAACGTAATCGTTAATTTTTTTACAAAATATATCTATAAAGTTTAGCTAACCTTCGTATTAAGCTTTGAATAATTTGCAAGTATCTTTTGCAGATCGCAACTTCATTCTTGATCACTGACAGACCTGATTTTTTATGCATACTAGCGAATAACTGTATCCAGTATAGGATACACAAAATTTTGTGAGGAAATAACTACGCCGACACGCGAGCTTATTTAGTAGCAGTCACGTGTTTTCTGTTGAGATAACGTGCAGCAGATATAGCCGGAAAAGGAAACTATCGGAAAGTCGATATCCATGAACCGAGCGCATCCAGATATAAGCGCAGCGACAAGCATATTCGCAAACACATTTCACCCCACGATGAATATTTATCTCTTTTCCGCATTTCGCAGAGATTGAATTTGCGGACCAAGTTTAAGCACTTCACTTTACTCAGTAATCTCTTTCAGAAAATAAAAACCATATCAGTCAGTATTAGATAAGAAGGTATGCATGTTTCAGCAGGAAGTTTGAATATGTATATACATATGAATAAATAAACGTGTTTTTGAGTTCTTTGTTACATTATAAAGAAATTAAACGTCGTAAATATACGATAATGCCAACTGTGTAAATATGAAACCGGAATTTGTGCATAGACTGCGTTAGCTGTCACTGTGGTTACCGTAAACCTGCGTCCTTGGCGCCGCTTGCTTTATTTGACTGCTGGTAGCGATTTGCAACTCACTACCAGTCAAGTTTTATGTCATAATGCAGTGTTTAATAACGTTGAACATGGCGCAATTTGTATCTACAAACTACGATGTACGGACAGCATTGATTTTTAGTTACCATTTGAAGAAAACTGCTGCAGAATCGCATCTCATACTTGTCGAAGCTTACGGTGGCCATGCTTTTGGTAAGTCACAGTGCTATGCTTGATTAAAAAAAATTAAAAGTGGCGATTTTGACGTGAGAAACGAAGAACGTGGAAGACCTCCGAAAATGTTTGCAGACAGCGAATTGCAAGCTTTGTTGGATGAGGATGACGCTCAAACGCAACAACAACTAGCGGATCAATTAAATGTGACACGAGAAGCAGCTTCCATACGTTTAAAAGCCATGGGCAAGATTCAGAAGGTGGGAAAATGGGTTCCACATGCAATGACTAAACGACAGCAGGAAAACCGAAAAAAACACTGGCGAAATTCTGCTCGCCAGGTACTAAAGGAAATCATTTCTCCATCGAATTGTGACTGGTGACGAAAAATGGATCTATTTCGAGACTCCTAAGCGTAAAAAATCATGAGTAACTCCAGGAGAACCGGTGACATCGACTGCAAGACCAAATCGCTATGGACGGAAGACAATGCTTTGTGTTTCGTGGGATCAGAAGGGAGTGATATATTATGAACTGCTGAAACCTGGCAAAATTGTTAATACCCAACGTTACCGACAACAAATGATCGATTTGCATCAAGCTTTGCGTGAAAAACGACCATAATATGACCAAAGACAACATAAAGTTATTATGCTTGACGATAATGGACCTTCCCACACGGCAAAACCGGCCAAGGAAACGATTGCGAGGTTTAGTTGGGAAATCGTTCCTCACGCACCAGACTTGGCGCCTTCCGATTTTCACTTACTTGCATCCATGGGAAACGCACTTGTTGACCAGCGCTTCATATCTTACGAAAATGTACGAAAACTGCTTGATGACTGGTTTGCAGCACAAGAGGCACAGTATTATTTGTTTGGCATCCACACATTGCCGGAACGATGGCAGAAATGTATCGCTAGCGATGGCCAATACCTCGAGTAAAATAGTTCTTAGCATTGTCATCCAATTACTGTGTCTTTTCTGTACATAAATTCCGGTTTCACATTTACGCACCTGGTAGTATGTCAACAATTTTTAATTGTATCTTCAGTTTTCTACAATGTGTGAATTGACTTTCTGAATGAAAATACTTAAAACAAGAATTTGTGAAAAGGATCATTTCACATTCAATAAACTGGTATCGTGATAACCGGAAACAACCACCAGGAAAATTTGAGAAATTGAAGCACTATTCGTTTATTGACTACATCGTTAAATAGAAACCCCAGTGAGAGAGATAATGGCTTCTAAACCTGAACATACATTGAATGTTTGTTAAAAAGATTGCTTGGAGCAACAGACCGCAATATGATGGACTCAGAATACTAGAAAAATAACTTATCAATTGATATCTTTATAATATATATTTAAAAATAAGTAAATTCATTTATATCTTATGTATATTTCATTGCTTTGATTGCAGGTCCCAGAAGATGCATAGGAGAAAACGTGGCAAAACAAATAACGTTCATATTGTTCGCGACTCTTTTACAAAAATTTACATTTCGTGTTCCGCCGTCAGAGCCTCTACCATCACTGGAACCAATCGACGGAGTAGCCTTATCACCAAAACCATTTAATGTCGTTATTGAAGAAAGATACTGAGAAACTTAAACATTTCTAAACTCAATTACAGTATTAGAGTAATCGAATAGCATAAATACTTTTACATATTATATTCATTTGTTGTAGTTTTGTAGTTTTGTAGAAGGCGATAAGGAGAATAAAATAGTTTCTTTGCATTAAAATGCTAGTTTTATTTATATAAATATCTTAATTATGCTAGTAATCGTTCAGCAATCTCGATTTAACCTTTCTATCGGGATTTAATCCTGTAGGATCTTATAAAATTGGCTCATCTTTCGAATTGAATCCATGTCTCTGTTAACGAGCAATTTACCCTGAATTATCAAATATTCTCTTTACACAAGGCTTGAAAAAGAGGAAACTGAACTTTCTTTATAACATAACAATTCGAGGCAGGCTTTGCAATAATTAATGATGGTTTCTTGGGGCCGTAGCGTTAAGCTTTTAGCGACTATTTCGGTGAAAGTGTTGAAATGAATGTCACATATTATTTGTAATAGAACGAATACATGTACTGAGTCACAGGCGATTTTATAGTATACGGTAGTGAAGGTGCTCTAATTACAACATATCGTTGGCCCCATCGCAAAGTGTGGTATCTCAAAATTTGTCAGTGTTAAGTTAGGACCTTAAGAATATGGCATTTTGTGTAATTTTCAAGTCTCAAATCGACGTACATATCAATCATAATTCGTTCAAAAGTTATTAACAAAAATAGGTTACAAGAATATTAAGAAGAATATGGATATACTTTTCTTTAAATTGCTCTCCTGAAAAGTTTCAAAAAAGAAAATACGTCACTTTGTGATGGGGCCGACGATATATGATTAACATGATGTAAATAATTGGGAAAAAGGCTTCTACCATGGCAGTACGCAACTTGACCATGTAGCACAAACTGTTTGCCAAGCGTGGATGGAGACGCGGCAAACTAACATTCAACGGTTGGTCAACGGTAATATTGGCGATTTTTCTGAGGAAGGGCCAACAAAGCGGTTAGACGTTGGCAACATAATGATTGTCAATGACAATTGCTTAACAGTAAGGCAACAAAATATGCCAACAATGACCCAATATCTCGCCAACTTAGGGTCTCCTGACAAAATGAATCCACCAAGCGAATAACGGTTCAACGACATACCAACCAAGGCCCCTTTGCAAATTTAGTTTACATGCCAACCATCTTCTTTCCCTCCCATGATACCCATAATACAAGACATTTGAAAATACTATCAAGGGTGAACTACTCAGAACTAAATTAGGAGAAACTTCCTTTGAACAGCCAAATACAGAAAATACGGTCTTGTCTTGTCCAAATTTGCTCCGATTAATTTAGTTCTAAAATAATCTGATTCTTAGGTAATGGTAAAGATGACAGATTACACATACTCTCTCTCTCTCACACACACACGCACAACACAAAAATACAAGAATTCAATTTGTATTCCACAGAAACACTCCGATGACACCACCTTTCTCCCGCTCTAAATGACCATAGAATACCAAATTGAAGCTATAAAAATATTTCAAATTAATTTGCACTGACTATGTACTATCATGGCCAAAATAATGTTCACATGACTTTGTTATACACGATTTTTCTCTAAGCCTACAAGATAGGCCACCCAGCTAACGTAGAGTGGACGGTGTGTGATTCTGAGAGTGTGTGGGTGAACGAGCAAGGGTTGGAATTTTCTTTTCTTTAAGAGGAAACATTATCACATGTCCTGGGTTCTGGAAAGATGTTCATGATTTCTTGTAGTGTGTAGCAAATAATAAAAAAAACGTAAGCAAGTCGTATTTCAAATACCAAAACAGGAAACCTAACACCATTTTTATTTTAAGTGAGCCACTAGTTGAAGTGTATTGAAAAGTTTAATTCAAATTGTCCAATAGAAAAGATCCTTACCGAACATGGAGAATAAAAAATGAACTTAAAACCTACGGTTTCTTTCTTATTTCTTTCTTAATGAATTCCATAGAACACTAACGTTATGAATGAAAAACAAGAGAAAAGGTCTGTTTCTATCAGTTCTGAAAAATAGGGCACGATATTTATCCTTTATAATTTCTGAAATTATGTTGTTATTTACGTTATTTTGTGTGTGCGTGCGTACGATATTGTGTGTGCGTGCGTACGATATTGTGTGTGCGTGCATGTGAGTATGCTTTCTTCCGAGCGCCGTACCTTACTTGGTAAAACGTACGTTTCGTTCTCCGGAGGTCCTCGGATCGGTACCAGCGGCTGACTGTCCTGACTTAGGTTTTTCCAGTGTTTTCCCACTGCGCATAAAAAAGATTGCGACAACGAATGCCGGCCAAGTGGCACCTTTTTATCCCATAATCGTGTCTGGTAAACAGACCCCCTCTTTCTCCTTCCTTCGTCTCGCCCATACTGAAATCAGCAAACATCATGAGCACGTTTTGTTTTTCAAAATAGACATGTATTGATATCGATAAAATGAAAGAAAAGAGGTGAGACGAATCAATACACATAAGTTGATGGAGGGAGAAATTTTAACACATACAA
>JAGDQP010029187.1:0-23556 GCA_022664845.1 Lepisma saccharinum | reverse complement strand
TTTCAAGGATGAGTACGGGCGAGCAGACACGGTCACATCTCAACGGTATGTCGACATGATTAACACATTCCTCGCACCTGAACTTGCAAACATCCCTTCAAATGAGCCATTTCATTTCCAAGATGATGCTACATCTCACTGTGCACGAATTGCAAAAGAAGCCCTGCTCTGATATTTCGTAACGCGTATTATTTAAAATGTGGCCTCGTGGCCTTTCACGTCAGCAGATTTAAAGGTTTGTGTTACTTAATTAAATGACACACTAGATGGTGGGGTAAGGGGACAAAAACGATTTAAAATGTATGTGGAAATTTGTTCTCTTCATGTTCATATTTACAAAGCAGTTCTCCAAGTTAATTTTGCTCACTATGATATGAGTAATTTTGAATCGAGTTCAATACTGCGATACTACCTGTCTAAAATCGTAACGGTCCTCAAGTTTGAAAATGCTACTTTCACAAATAGGCTACGAAATTAACTAGGTTTTGTACACAATATTCTTATTCCAAGGTATGGTCAAACCAACTATTTCAATGTGCATATTACGTAGCTGTTCAGTTTTTTCGGGTGTAGTTACTGGATACTTTCCACATATATAACTGGATACGTTTGTCTTTATCTTCCAATACATTGACTATAATGAAAACAAAACAAATCTTTGACATTTATTTCCTGTTTTTAATTTTTTGGAATACTTCTGTTTGTTTAACTCTTTTTAGGAGCAAATTTTAGCAGAGTAAGGAGTTCCTCGGAATTTTTAAACCTTACATTCTATCGGTTTTAGAGTGACTGAGGCAAGAAACCTACTCTATTCGTAGGACAAGGAAAAGGTATCTGCTGACCTTTTTAAAGTATAATTTTCATATTCACCTGGTGCAACTGAGGAAAAGATGGAAAACAGCAGGTAGCTGTGGCATCATCACACGAACAAGTACCACGTTTTATTTTGTTAGTGTTTCAATTCGTGGTCTTTAAGCTTTCATCCGAGTCATAAACCATTGTACAGGAATCTGACAAAAAGCACGTCTAAGTTTGCCTTCAAAATCCGTCGATTGGTTCAACTTTTCTTTTTAAAAAAAAATGTTGTGAAAGTGTAAAAAGTGTTCTACAGATTCAAACTCACACAAAGTAGATAAAAACGATATTGTCCCGCCCAATTATCTGACTAACTGACTGACTGACAGAGGCATACTTGGTTGAAACAGAAGGTTTGTTGAGATCCGATTGTAGGGCCCGGCACACAGTGCGGCCGATTCCTAAAAAGCTGGCCAAAAGTATAAAACTCAAGTAAATGATCTCAAAAGCTGTCTGTACTATTTTTTTTTTGTTTTTTTTGTTGTCGCTGATTACGTATCTGAAGTCAGAGTTGCAAAGTTTAACCCCCTTAACAACATTTTAACGTATACGTAAATTATATTTGTTTAATAAAATATTACGTTGGTTTTTTTATAAATGATTTCTGATTGGATGTAAATTCATTCAGTTTCTCTTCTTTTGAGGTTAGATTTGTGAAAAACAATATCGCACGATTCTTCAATCTTTCGCTTTTCATTTAATCGTTTATTCCAATAATATAACTTTCATTCGCTCTGCTTCACTGGGGGGGCGTTTCCCCTAGGCCCCCGTGGGGGTTTCACCCATAGGGGAAATTTGCCCCATTTATTGTAACCTACTCTTCATCATACACCTTCATACCAAATTTCTTTTCTCTAGCTTCAGTAGTTTGAAAAATTGTTTTTTTTGGCGGCCATTTTGGATTAAATAGGGCGACTGTTTCAAAATGTTGTAATATTTTCCTAACCTACTCTTGGATGATACATCTTTATGACAAATTTCGTATGTCTAGCTCAAACGGTGTGGACATTTTTTTGGGGGGGTCCGCCATTTTGGATCCAAGATGGCGTATTTGGATACATTTTGTAATATTTTCTTAACCTACTAGTGATGATGTACCGTCATACCAAATTTCTGTAAGTACACATTGCTATGGCTCTCGGAAGTGAACGTGAAGAAAATAATGACAATTCCCATTTCATATGTGTAGTTTTACAGAAATGTGAATAATCCAATATTGATGCAAAAGTTCTAGAACCTACAAGTTAAAAGCTACTGAAAAAAAATTGATCGTTGATTTCAAATCTGAAATCAGTTTCTCTTTATTCTTTCATTGAGGCACTAACCCTGCGTTAGTGACAGAATGATCGACGAAAACGAATTTTTTTTTATTGGGCCAATAAAAATCCCCACAAATTTATAGATTTCCTCACATTTTATTTGAAATAAAATTTTGTACATTTATTTCAGTTTTTCTTTCGTTTAGCAGGCAGATTCTGCTCCTTTCGTTTCACAGATTGGTCCAGGTTTTTCTTTGTTTTACTGACTGGTCGGCTGGTCCTTTTGTTTTACAGACTGTACCTGATTCTTCTTTTGTCTTTAGAGACAGCACTAATTGCTTCAACATTACAAACAATATCCTGTTCCTAAAATCACATTTGTTCACCAGAATTGAAAAAAACAGACGTTCTTATACTTCTAGTTGGGTAAACATTGACCCATATAACATATAATATTCTAAAAGCACTGACAAGAACAACGAATAATTATTTTCAAACTTTGAACACATTTTTCTCTACAAATGGATTTTGGATATTAAGCATGTTTCTTCGATGCAGACGTTGACTGACTGAAAGAACAACAAAAAGAGTATGTTGTAGGTTTAAGAGAAGCTTTTGGCATAAGTATGAGCAAAGCAAGAATTACATATCAATCGGCAGATGTAGATGAGAGCAATTGTTAAACTTAGGGAATTAGCAACTACTGGTACGAAGAGTATTAAAGATGTCCCACCCAGAAGGACATATTCGGTTGTGCTCAAACTTATAGATGAGACAAATAAAACCCAATAATGTCTTAACATTTTGATGATAAAGACAGAGACAAGGACGAGTACTTGGTGTAGTGCGTGATTAATACGTTGTACTTAACCTTTCAATATGACGTGTTATATTGACACCTGAGACAGCGCTTCGATGTCATAGACAGTTCCAGAACATGATCGTATATGCACTAAGTTCATGCTCTCTGTACATTATGATGTTCCCTTCCTGACTGTACTTTCCAAAATGTTAACAGTTATTACGTTATATCTGTTTATCGCATAAAGCCTCCCTGAATGTGGTATTTTCAAAATCTCGTAATGCACAATTTTCTCAAGATCGCAATGCGTTGTCAATAAACTATTTGCATTAATCGATAGCTCTTATCAATAGTTTTCAGTTGATATATAAAATACTTGCGCTCTGTTACAATAATGCCAGACGTCATCATAAGCTTACAAAGTCATTTGAACAGATGTCTCAGTACCATAAATGAAGCATTAATGGAATAGAACATTTCAACGAATAATATCAAGCTTTCCAATTAGTAAACTCTTTTAAAACGAAATGCACTAGACTTTAACATTTAGCCAATGGTTTCAGATCGTTAGTGTAAATATTTTAGACTTCTGTTTCTGCAAAGTTTACCAGTTTCGGAACATTAACTGATGTGCATGAATTGTTAAAAAATATTTGTTTTGCAAGTTTTTTATTGCAGCAGAGAGGAAGAGCCATTATGTATAATTGTGTATTTGTCGTTTTCTATAAAACTGGTCTCGTAGATGGGAAGATTTGAATGGGAATCGTTAGTAATTATACAGCGGAATGTACGCGAACAAACAAAACATCACATCCAAGAGAAATACACAATTTTCACGTTCGATATGAGCTGTTCATATTTGTATTATATGGCCATAAGAGCAACGTAGCATCATATCGTCAAACATAAAAACTTCGTTGTGCAAACTGCAACATGATAACGCGAAATGTAACATTAATACATCATTTACAATTTTTGCAGCATTTTGTGGAGGCGTTATGTAATCTCTGCATATAGAAGCTTTGAATCACTAATGCTTGGCTAGATGTTGCAGTTGGAAAATATGAACACATATTTATACGTTGTACATGATCCATACACATGAGATACGACATCTACCGAACACAATTTTAAAGAACTAATTTGAAATTTGAGAGAGAAAACGTTGTATACAATAATTGTATAGGTGCTTCAAATAGTAAGTACTTTTCTGTTCTTTTCCACAATAAACAACATATTTACAAACTCTATAGTTCATTAGGCTGATGCAGAAAGACATTTCAGTGAACTATGAAATAAATATCTAAGATTTCACGTGCATATAGGTCTAGATAACGCTATACAGGGTGTTAGAAAATCCGTAGATTTCACTTTAGTTATTGCATATATTTACGTAAAATATTACTGGAAGTTAAACTTTAACTTGCATTTATAGCCTAGAATAATTTCTAGTCTGAATTAAATCTGTCCGGAAATATTGGGTTGGTGCATAATCTCGTAACGTTTGTTTTGGTCTTGAAAAGATACTGTTTGTGCTAGTGATAATATGTGTTTGCAGAAAGTTAGGGCTATTTGTGGGCTAAAACAAATGAGTGTCAACTACAAAATAACGAATATTTCCGACGTATTCCTTTATTTTTCGGTTTAAGCACAGAGCAAAGGCAGGGGAAGCGGGTACACACACATTTTGTGCCATACAGGGAGAATTTAAGAGCATTTGCTATCTGGGATATGGGAGTGTCCCATGCATCTTACTCCTTTAATCTCTCTGCAATCAGACTGATAAATGCTGTCCAGGTTCCATAACTCTCTCAATTACGCTATCACTCTACGGTGAACACTCCAATCTCTTATATAACAAGTGTGTAATCCGGAATGCGTCCATTTTCAATGGGACGGAGAAACATTCAGCGTACTCTAATATATTGGCATTTCAGTTTAACTTGACATCAATATAAGAATGGGATTTGCACATTAAAACGGAAGAGGGAATTTATCCAGTAAATTTACTAATATGTTGCTATCTTGATAGGAAAATAAGAGAAAACCAACACAAATGAGTTGAATAAAATAGTTTTTGTTCACAAGGAAGAGAAAATAGAGCCATAGGTAATAAATTACATGCAACGCGAGTTTAATAAAGCGACTAGCAAACAAGAACACAACAAAGAAGGGAACTGAGAAAACCAATTTATAAAGACAGACGCAGTTGTATGATTCTCCTCTTTGTTATTCTATCAGACGCAATGAAGACGAGGGAAGAGTAATACAACACATCATGTTCTGTAAGGTATAGATATGGAAAACGAAATGAAATATGTTCATTTTTTACAGCTTTTATGAGACTATAATTCTTACTTCAGAAGCAAACATGCTTTACAACATTTTCTCTGAAATGGAAAAACAACTCAGCCATAACATTAAAATTTAGAAGAAACACAATTATAAATTTTATCTATCCAATATTTTGGGGAATTTTGATTAATTTGTATTTTTCCTAGTAGTAAGTAATATACATTGGTCACTCAGCGTAATTTGGAGGCGGGTTCGTCAACTAGAACTCAACAGAGCCACAAGCACTGATATTATTTCTCAACGAACAATTATAATCAGTGTTTCGCTATGACTCAGCGTAGATATTAGGTGACTAGTGCGTTAGATTAGCGTTTGTTTATTGTTCGTTGTCAAATGCAAGTTTACTGTTGGCAGCTGTGGAGGAACAAGTCATCGAAGCCGTTTTGGGTAATCGTTCTGGGTCTTTCCAGCCTCGACGACCTAAGTTTCGCTCGACTAGCACAACTTGAGGCCTAAGAGATGAGAAATATATGGACCAGATCCATCTATTTGAAATAAGTTCACTGAATTAGTTTGTTAGGACTGAGAAAAACTTTTGCATGAATACGATTGGAATTTACTATGCCTCTCCGATAGCTATACGCAACTATTACGGATTAGTTGTTTTTGTCGGATATTAGTAACGCCTACCGAATAATGAGTAACCTTTAGCTTTGTCCAAACAGATACTCTACGTAGTATTGAGTCTACGAGGTGCTGGAGTCGGTCGATGTGTCGGTATATCCACTCAGCCATCTTCAATGGCTGTTCATAATGGTGTTCTGTTTCTTCCGATGTAAGTAATAAGACTTGTAGTTGTGAATTATGGAAAAATCACACTAATTGAAATATTTTAATTGTATCACACCAGATGACACCTAATTATCTGCGTTGCTACGTGTAGGAATTTTATGATCAAACACTGGGATAGACTGCAATAAGCTCTTTTTAGTTCTTTAAATAAATTATAGAGTCTTGTAACAGTTCAGATTCGATCCATTGGATATATAATTATTTGCACTGTTTACGATTTGTGATGGTCTCGCTGCGAGTGTTCTGGTATGTAGATATTTTAATATTCAATTGTCATTCCTCTATAAAACTGTTTAATTCAAAGAGGGTTTAAAGATGTTGCATTTATTGTTGTTCGTGACGCATGATGATGATTGACTATTTTTTTCTCAATCGAAACCTATCCTTACACCAAGGATTTACAGTATATTGAGCAAATTAACCCTTCAGTGTCGTAAGATAGGAATGCTGATTGTGCAAATCGTCGAAAAACAAGCAGCCTATTAAATGTGTAGTGAACAATGCAACCCAAATCATTACATATGGTGGATTGTCCTCAAACTTTTTTTTGTTGTTCCAAAAGTGAACGTGCCTAGCACGGCTATTTTCGTAGTGGTATATTCATCACTCAAAAGCACCATTCCAAGTTGAGAGAACGTTACGAATGTCTCGAAGAATCTTACGCAGGTGTCATTCAGTTTCTCCAAATTAGCGCCAGTAAGCTCGTTGGTAAACACAGAATAATAAGCCATCAATTGTGGAGTTGTTTTCAAGTGAGTCAACATGAAGAAGTTTGCGATTCCAAGTTCTGGTGATGTTTCCTCAAAGGCATTTTGGGAGACGTCGGCAATGATACCGTCACAACTGCACATTTTTCGTGTCTCGTTTGTGGTGTTCCAAACCAACTCTTACACACTACTGATCAAGTTATGAACGGTTTTTTTTAATCATTCATGTGTTCATAAACTTGTTACTATCCGTCTTACTACACTATAGTTGCTTGTGTTAGCCATCTGAAAGAGCATATTTAATTAGCATTTTGCAATCGCTCTACTAAATAGTGTATAAAGTGTATGTCGACTGACACATATTAGACAAGTTTTATGACAACATTCTAAAATAACATCTCAATGACTCTATGGCAAAACGATTTGATTTCATGTCGTAGTAAAATCACATTTTGAGTTTTCCGTTAGTGAATAAATAATTATTAGCCATGGCCAGATATGACTTCCTATTCTTTCTGAAGGAACTCCTTTTTTGTCGTTACAATGTAACATTTCTCGTGTTTAAACTCGCGCATCCCGGTTTCTGCTTGGACGATTAAGCGAGTCAGTCACATATTGACATATACAAACGTACGTACATTTTAAACGCCAGTCGTTCTCACGCAAATTTCAGTGTGTCTCATTATAATGAAAACTCTGGTCAGATTAAAATTTTAATATAGTTGAAACTTTGAAAGTAGTTTTATATCGTTTGCCAAATGCGGTTTGCATTGGTTCAATTGTTCTCCCATGCTGTGCGAATTCAGGTTTGTTTGTGCGTCGTTGTTATAGAAACGATAATCAGATGTAGAGTTTAGTGTTTCCAAAATCTTGAGGGTTGTCCATTCTGTCATGAGTTATGACTCTACGTTTAGTGTGAGGGAATTCAGCCGTAGAAATATGCAAATATGAGTTTGTCTCTCGTTGCCATGGAAACTGCAGTCAGATCAAAAATTATTGATTGTTCTTTGTTTGTTCTTTGCTGGGTGAAATGAAGAAGACAAGTTATTAAATTTATCCAAAAGTGTTGATTTTTCATACGGACAGACACACACAGATATACAGAAAACAGAACAGCAGAACATTAGCCTCTCAAAAAGAACTTTTATCTCTGTTTTTACAGATGGATCCAAATCAGATGAATCTGTTGGATGCGCGTTTATTGTAGAGGGGGAAGCCCGCCAATTTTGTCTTAATCCCAAAGCCAGTATTTTTACTGCTGAGCTCTATGCTCTTTTAAAGGCTTTGGATTTTAGTCTTGTTCATGGTTTCAACCGCATCCTTGTTTGTACAGATTCGAAGAGTGTTGTTCAAAGCCTCGACAATATGTATTCGAAACATCCGCTCGTGCAAGATATTCTCTGTAAGACACACGCCATCTGCTCTGGCGGTGGTGAGGTTGTCTTTTCGTGGATACCAAGTCATGTTGGTATCCATGGCAATGAATTGGCAGACGAAGCTGCTCGTGAGGCCTCTTTAGGAGCTAACATTGACATTCATCAAGTCCCATTTCAGGACATGATGATATATTATAAGCAAGTTACTCGGAATGAATGGCAGCGACGATGGGATGACGTAGCTGTGAATAAATTGAAAGAAATTAAGGTAACGGTTGCTCCATGGAAATCATCTTGCCGAGATAGTAGGCTTGAAGAAGTTCTTTTATGTCGCCTACGGATAGGCCACACTCGCTTAACACACGGATATCTGTTACGAAGATTGGATCCACCACGTTGTCATAATTGCAATGTATTTTTAAGTATTCGTCACGTCCTTTTAGATTGTCCCGGCTATAATCATCTCAGACAACGTTATACCATCCCCAATGACATGGCGTCATTGTTAGGGGATGAACCTGGTATGTTGCGGAGAGATTTTAGTTATGTCCGTGAGACAGGATTATCTCCGTCTCTCTGAGATGATTATGTCACATAGCTGTTATGTTTTATGTAGTATTATTTTATTTTTGTGAAGGCCTATTTACAGCCTTCACATTTTTACCTTTTATGCTAAAGACCATTTACATCTTTAGTTTTTATTACGATTTTATTTTTCTGAAGAGCTTAGATCTTCATCTTTTATATGGTTTTATCATTTTATTTAACAGCTATTTTTAGACGTGACAAAGATAAGGGGCTTCCCCCGTATCGGGACGGGCGTAAGCCATAGTGCTGTTACCGCCCATACAATTAATTTTATCTTATCTCAAAAAGAACGTCTTAAGACTGAGTAACCAAAAATAATATTCTGACACTGCTACACACTATTTGCCATCTATAATATGTGTTGCAAGAGCTTTATGGCTTCTATAGTTCTGAGACATTTACCGTGAATAAAACGTATTAGAGACGAAAAAGAATGTGAAAAAGAATTATTGGAAACAAAGCCGGCGACCCTGTCCTAAACTTGACCCGAATGCCCTATTAACCCGATCTTGACACAAAGGACTCCGGACCCTATCTTGACCAAAATGACCATAGAGATTTAACACGTCGAATGTTGAATCAATTGACGCAGAGTGTACCACTCTTGACCTGGTGAGCGATCCTGTTCCTGTGATTTGAATTAATCAATAAAAATTGAGATTCCTTGAGCAGTGAACTTATGTACGGACATTTTATTTTTTTTAGAGTATTAAATATTTTTTTTATGTTTTTATTTAATACTTCAAACAAACTTCTTTCAGAATACCACACCTCCGGCGGAATTGTTCTTTCTAAGGCTCTGAAACTATTTGCACGCATTATTACTATTACTAAGTCCTTTTGTCGTAGTATTTTTGGCTTCGTAACATTCCCCGTTTCAGGTCACTACAGAAAGAAAGATTGTTCAAACGCATCAGTGTATAATTAGGAAAAAAATATCTCTATTTTGCACTCCGGGTCAGAACGAGTCGCAAGCATAGATCCCGTCCAAAACTGGACCTAGTGACCCATTTTGGAAAGCGCGGGAAGAGTTTTCATCGTGCATTAACATAGAGGAGGAGGAGAATCCATAATATGGAGTGAAGCTTAATAATTTGCAAAATAAATATCAAGCCGGAAATGGACAGGCATACAAGACTTAACTTTTTTCCGTATTTTATCGATAAGTAGACCAATTCTAGTTTGTTGAAAGCTCGTATGCACGTGCTGTCTGTTCACAGTAGGATTCCGAGTGACGTATTCGAGAATCTAGACTGTTCTAGATTTTTTTTTTTCTCTTTTTACAAAAGAAGGTTCCACGATTTTCTCTCGTAGGTACGTGCTTGACTAGCAAGTTTATTTCAAGACAAGATAAACGCATCTTTCAGCCTATGAGTGTCTGTCTGTAGCATTTTATAAGTGTTGCGTACTCTTTTCGCTTGCGCGCGCTTTGTCTATGTGTAAGTAGGCATGTGTGTGCGTGTGTATGTATGTCTTTTGTCTGTGTGGTAACAGTTTCTCATTTTGTGGAGAATGCCACACGGAGTTCTTCAAGCGCTCCAGGAGTCCAACTGCGGGCACCTGCCCAATATCTATAAGAGACCTCTTGCCAAGATTGCCGCTGAACTCTTCTGTCTTGTTTCTCTTCTTTTCTTTACCTGCAAACAATGGCATTTGTCCAAAACCCCTCTCTTGGTCCTCCCTTTTCCTGCGCTTTTGTTTTACTTCCTTTTTTTTACTACTATTCTGGCAGCGAGCCCGTTACAATTTCCTCCTGTGTGTATTCCACCCTCTTCGCACCCACACACCAGGTGAGTGGGCTACCCCAATTAACTATTTGATATCTCATCTCAACAAACCGCGCAGTTTGAAGAACATAAAAATTAGCTGTCCGTTACAGAATTTATTGCAGAAGACGGGAGGAAATCATATGGTCTGCCAAAAATATGGTTCGCATTGATTTTTCATTATCTTTTCCCATTTTTTTTTGGTTCAATTTTCTGCTTTAGTGTTAGTGAAAGATAATCAAGTTCGCAGTGTTGCCAACTCTATGCACGGTTTCTTCTCTGTCTTATAATATACAGGGTGAGTGAAAGTCTTTTAATAAGATGCATTTATATCAATAATGTCTGTTTTATATTTTTTTATTACGACAGACTGGTTATGCACAATTCGATAACATGTCTACTAATCTACGTTAGGTGTTCAAAGTGCTCTTATGTGTTTACTTTTGCTCCACAGGGGAACAAATTGTAATGATGACAAATCATCGGAAGAACATATTTCCAAATTCAAGCTAAAACGTTTAGATTATGTATTTTTTTTTTACTAAGTTCTTATTTCGTTATTTCTTTTCTCTTTGCTTTTTCCTTATTTACCCTTCGTGAAAAGTAATTGTATTAAATCTGGTGAATGTGGAGACCATTTAAGTGTACAAAGTCCGGCAATCCTTTCGCAAAATTTGTTCACAAATTCATTATAAGTAGCATTAAATCAGTGTTGTCAGGTTCCCGACGCAATATTTCCCTAAAAAATACTAAAACAAAAGTACAGTTTTTTTGTAAAAACTTAACCGGATTCTAAGTTTTCTTTAAAAATTAATGGAAATGTTTGGGGAAAAAATGTGCCAAAAAGACGCAATAAAATTTCCCGATTTTTTTTTTCCTTTTTTGGACCCAGATTTTCCCGTTTTCTGGGAAATTTCCCTCCACCTGACAACACTGCATTAAATTCTTCGTTTTTTTTAATTATATACCTATCACTCATTACCATAACCTTACATACCTACTAATCAGGTAGCTTCTGTACTAGCAAGTAACAAATAATGTTGATTTATCAAGGGGTCGAAGGGTCCTTGGATGAACTTCTGGCCAAGGTAGGCCACTTTCGTCCAGTTACTCACTGGAGAGACTTATTTATTTACTTTGTCGCGCATTTATTAACCAACAGTTATTAGTTCAATATAAAATACAGTAGTCCTTATTTTATCAAACAATTAGTGAATGAATTGTGAATTTAAAAATTCTTGGAAAATAAAAGATATAGATTCAAAATGCACCTTCCAAAAATACAATACAAAATGTGCTTTTAGAAAAATATTGTAAGCTCCTGACATCTGTTGTGAACATTTTGTACGTTTTATGTTGCTCAAATCTCGAAGGTGTGCACAACAGCCAACAGGTGTAGATTTTTCTTTCACATTAATGTTCAAAGAACTCTTTTTCCTGTATGAATTTCAGTTCCGTGTTCGTTTCGTTTTAATTTATGCTATTAAAATTAAATTATATTCTTGGGGTTTTCAAGTCATTGAAGTACATATATTTAATTTATATGTGATATTCATTAAAAAGTAGCATTAGAATAATTCGCAGAAACCATGTTAATGTTGACTCCTGTTTTAAATAAAACTAGGGTAATATAATATTTTTTTATATACAGTTGAATTCAGTAATGATTGAAAATATCTTTTTTATTTAATCATAAAAATATCTATAAAATTAACTTTATTTTTGCCAACTATTCTGTTATCCTTTTCCGTAAATCACTGTAAATATTATGAATTCAGCCACTTAAAATGCATGAAGAGTAAAAATTATTTTTAGAAAATATTTAATTATAATGTTAAGGAAAATGTTTGCACTTACAGGGTTTGATCCTAGGTCCTTTCATATGCACGCCTATGTACACTCAGGCTCATGAAAAGTGACGTATATCGAGTCGAATTTTCCAGATTGTGCTAATCTCGGACTCTGAAACAATTTCGTGAGACACTTTCTATGAATGTGGGCTATACCAGCCCAATCCTTTACTGTTTTGGTTCATCGTAACTTCAACACGTTTCGTATTCTTAGTTGCATTTAACTTATAATTTATAACAGTTGAAAGTTTGCGTGTTAGCCTTTCATCTTTCTTAAATCATTACTCTTCCGGAAGCAATATGATGGTGGTGCGGTTGAGGCTTTGAGGTACTCTAAGCCACTCTTTGTGATTACAGATAATTAATTTTAACAAAGCACGTAATTCGTCAAGTATACACAATTTTAAACTAAAACTACTTTCGCAGTTACTTCAGTTCTTACTTTATTAAATGAACTAAAAACATTCCACGTATGTTCATTCAATCCCAAGTAAATTTTCATTTTCTTTAATAACTCCCAATTTTCAGTCAGGCTTTTAAATTGCAATGATTTTATAATCTCCATGATAAATGTGTATTTTTTTAACTTCGGTCAGTGAAGATACTGATTCTTCTAGGAATAGAGCCAACCTCGGTAGTCGTGTGGTCTAAGGCTACTAATCATGTAGTCTGGGTCGCCGTTCAGAAGGTTACGGGTTTGAATTCTGCCTGGGGTATTCACATGGATGTTTGTGGGTTTAAAGAAAAGCAATGCACTCGTTTCATCATGAGTTGAAGTCAGAAAATACTAAAATGGCCTAAATAAAGTTCATTATCTACGAATAGAGAAATATGATTTCACTAGATAGATACTTTTCGGTAATTTCCTTGTAATGATTTTTTCTGGAGCTTAAATTTTATGCTTTTTCAAATAGTTTATGTAAAATAAGACAAAGTCCTGTTATAATTAAAAGTACCTTTTTGTTGCATGAAAGCACCTAACTTTCAATAAGTTTCTATTTTAGTCACCAGAGGACAGGGTGTTAGAAAACATCAGAGCAATCTAGCGTTAGTTTTGAGAACTCGCTGAACATTTGCAAACAACCAGATAAACTTACGATCTACGATCAATCTACGAAACTACAACCTAGTTTCTTTATTTCAGAGAACCCGCCATAAATTTTTCATTTAAAAAAAATTAGTAATCCATTTGAGACAGGTTAGTGCCTGAACCAAACTAGGAAGACAGAAACTCACTTTAAATTTGGGTTCAGTGACCTTGACTTTTCTTCCCCCCCCCCTTTCAGTCTGGTGTGGTTACTACGTTCTCTTATGGATTTTCTACATTATATGCCCTCAGTTTCAAGTACACGCTAGGACACTTAAACCAAAGCAGTTAAAGCTAATATTTAGTACATTGGTATTCAACAAACTGCATTTTCAAGGATGCTTCCGATTTGGTAAAACTACAACTTGTGCACATGGTATTTTTTTACTATGTACTCTTCTGTGAATGGAACATATCCTGTGTGTATTCACTAATTTCGTAACCTTTAATGCTGATACCGAAAATAGGGTGCAAATTGACGTAATTTTTTATATCGTTCTCTGTCGTTGCTGCTATGTTCTGTTAATAGGCTTGTTGTGATACCGACCTCGGTAATCGTGAGGTCTGAGACGTTAGTCTAGCGTCCAAGAGGCTTAGCGTCTAGCTGTATACAGAATATGAAGGCTGATTTTTTTTTTTAAAGGAATTTTTGAAAATCCCCAAAACTATTTTAGACGTATTGGAGTTCCAATATCTCTGGTGTGACATAATATAAACATTTTGAAATTTGAGCTTGAATGGAGTTACAGATTTTCAAAGTGAGGATTAATGCTCGTGCGTGCTTGCGTAATATGTTTACTAAAGCGCACACGAGTATTCGCAAATGTGTAACTTCGTTCAAACTCAAATATAAAAAAAATTGAAATTTCGTCTGTAGTTTCTCCTTACAAAGGTACATAAGATGTGGAAATATTAGATTTCTATCTGGTCTCCCACCAGAGAAATTGAGCCTCGAAAGCGCACACGAACATTCTTCATCCCAAATTTACAAATTTCTGGTAAGTTCAAATTCAAATACCAAAGTTTAATATTTCTACCATATTGTGGAAGTTATCTTCTTGTCCCTAAAATCTGAAGGCACAGAAGTTATGAAGCGTAGTTTTCTCAG
Source organism: Lepisma saccharinum (assembly GCA_022664845.1). Classification (NCBI taxonomy): domain Eukaryota; kingdom Metazoa; phylum Arthropoda; class Insecta; order Zygentoma; family Lepismatidae; genus Lepisma; species Lepisma saccharinum. The sequence goes on along the minus strand of JAGDQP010029187.1, from coordinate 9,011 downwards.
TCTTATCTGTCTATATTAGAATAGACTGGTTAGTTGTTTTGTCATCCTTGTTTCGTAGAGCTTGGGGTTTGTTAGGTTATATTGGATCAATAAATAAGTGAGTCACTAAAGCTTCCCGGATTTCAAGATGAAAATATAGCCATTCCACATTTGTATACTATAATACTTCATTTCCTTGACGGTTTGTGAACTAGAAGGCTGTCCTGCGACTTTTGACTCACCCTGTATTTACAAATATCTGATGATGTAAACTGGTGATAAATGTATTTCCTCAACAGAAATACCAACCTTGCCCCAGCGTCCCATTATGCACACTTGTTCTCTTGCATGGATGAAATAATATTGCTAGATCTGAGTATATTAACATGTACCACCAATACTAAGAATAGCACTAAAAGATCTTTTGTGATAACATGTTTCAGTGTGCGAATGAATGTTAATAGTGATGGACGTGTAGCGGAGAATCAATTTACGAGATGATGTATTAGCGATTGGTGTAAATGCTTGCTACTAGCTCAAGAATTAATCTATTTGTGGAACTGAAGCTTATTTTACTAGCGTGAGTTCAACTATGCAGGTTAATATCAGCTATATTAGATTGTCGTATTATAATCGTGTAGAGACGAATTACTTGGTCGTGTTTCTGAACAGAATAATATCCTGCATTTTTGTGTGTTGACAAAATCATTTGTGATGGTACTGGCTGTATGCAAATGATAAATGAAATATTAGATGGCAATAGTGTATTATAATCTGCTTCATGTTGACTCATGTATCGTGGCAATAACCACGAACGATTTGGTTATCGAAAATGATCAAATTTTGAATTGAAATCAGAAGGATTCAATTTGGAAGTAAGAAAACGTTTATTTTCTGTAAATTGTTGTTCAAATAGTAATTTGTGCATATGGATAGAAAGGGAATTCACTAAAAAGAAAAAAAAAAGCTCTAATAATTAATTTAAAATCAGCTCTATCTATAGTATTTGAGTTTATTTGATTTCATAAGGAAAGATTGAAGCACGAGAGGAGATTTCCAATGATAAAGTCGTGACATCACAAAAACTAATCTCGTTCTTTCTCTGTATTGAATAATGTGCTTCTTTTGCGCTCTAATTATCTCATTTTAATGTCCACTGACAACACAAATTTCTTAATTTAGGTTCCTTAATTTAGGTGTAGATAACATAAGGGACCTTTATAATCCATCTGTCATTTCAACTGTCTATCCCTGTCCAAAACATTAATCTCAGGAACCACAAGGCGTAGAGGGGTGGTTGAGATGTCGTTGGAAAGATCTGGGATAGCTTAGAACCGCCGGAACAGTCTTCATTGGTGTAGTGGATAAGTGTTTTCAACCCATTTTTATTTTTAAATTCAATTTTTAAAATTATTTCCGTTCCGTTTACTCTATATGACAGCAAATTTGGCATAAAAAATATTTGAAACAATAGTAAAATACTGTAGTTATCCCGTTCTCATTGTTGCAAACTCATTTTCTGTAAAATTGAATTATTCAAATTATTTCCATTACGTTGGACGTGGCAGTGCCAAACTTCGCAAAGCATAATTCGACACTACAGAAAACTACTGTTGGTAACTGCGTCTCCAAGCACCAAAGTTCTCAGTGTTGCCAACCTATTTGTTATAAAATTCAAATTGCTTCCATTACGTTATACGTAGCAACATCAAACTTGACCTAAAAACATTATCCGATAAAATGGAAAAAAATACTGTGGGTGTTGTTCCTATCCCAAATCACCCAGTTGTTAGTGTTGCAAACTTATTTTTAAAATATATTTTGTAAAATTGACTTCATACAGTTGGAAGTACCCGCATAAAATTTGGCATTAATAATATTGGACACAGTAGAAAAATACTGTCGGTGTGACCGTGTTCAAGCACTCTAGTTGTCAATGTTTCTCACAGCTCACCTATTTTTTAAAAATAGAATTCAGTTCTTCAAATTGTTTTCATACCGTTAATAGCAACTGAGGTGCTTGCGGGCGGTGACACTACAGTGTTGTTCCATTGTGTCGATTGTTTTTGTCAAGTTTGGCAGTGGTACGTATAACGTAATGATAGAAATGTGAAAAAATATTTTTTTTATAGAAAATAGGTTAGCAACACTGGAAACAGGTGCTTGGGGACGGAAACACCCACAGTACTTTTCTGTTGTCGAATAATGTTTATGCCATGCTCGGTGCCGATAGGTCGAACGGAATGAAACGAATTTGAAAAATTATATTTTAGATAAATAAAGTGGGATGACAACACTTGCTTACTGCACCAACCCAGGCGGTTCCAGTAGTTCTGAGCTAATCTAGCCAAGACCTTTCCAACGATGCATTAACCATCTTTACACAAGTGATTTGTCTTGTCAGTACAAATTAAAATTAGACAAATAACGCGTAATGTATCCCAATATTAAATACATTATTATTATTATTATTATTAAAGAAAGATCCATTTTTGTGACGTCATAGTTCAGGTGAGGGTTGTGTGCAAAAACGAGTGTATTTTAGGTGGACTACTGATGAATAGTATTCCAGGTGGACTAACGATAAATGAATAGGCATTTCAGGTGAGCGTTTCTTTAAAGTTTTTAATTTTGTATCGTAAAATACAGTGCACACCAAACAACATATTGTTTTCGAATTCTCAAGAGCAGTTAAACTATTCTACGCAGGTGATAAATGTGTTACTTTCTATAGAAAATCCTTACGGAAGGAAAACTAACACTTTTCACAAAATGTGAACAGTATCAAATTCATTTTACCTGGAAGCTGGCGACCTCTGTAGCCATTATATTTCATATAAATTTCCCTTTGTTTTGGAATTTAATTGTATTTAACCATCGTCACGAGTTACGGTGAAGCAAAAGGAAAATATTTAATAACCTTTTAAAGACATTCAATGAAGAAGAATGTTTGTACGCTCACTAAAATGCAAACATGGCTGTAATCCCAATTAATTTTTCCGGGAAAGAAATTCGTAAAAGCTCCTTCTTTTTTTTTTAACGTTCTATATGAACACTAGTGACGCAGGTGTTATTGATATGGAGACAGGCTATAAATTTCAGAAATATGCTGTCCTTGACTACAGCTCCCTTTCGGTGTGTGTAAGCTATGAACATTTTATGTTGAAAATTGAAGGGGAGTGTGCATTTTAAACATTCAGGTTGTGTGGAGAGGTGGTTATATGATACAAAAAGGAAACAAAACTCTATTAAACAAGTACTCTCGAGGGAAAACATGGAAACTTGTTAAATTACATGATGGAGGTAGGAAAAAGGGAAAACATGTATTGAATGAAAGAAGTTTCCCAAGAATATTTTCAGCCTCGTTGCAAGTGAGAAAATTGCCATGCTTAATGCTTCTTTAATAACGAAGCTTCATTTATATCATTCTGCTTTGCAGATGTTCAAATTGTGATTACTGTACAGAATGTTCCGTAATAAGCGGTTCTACTACTAGACAGACGAATACACGAGATTCAAGCCAAAAAAGGATGGTTTTTTGTCGAAAGCCGCGTCATATTGGTGCGGAGAATCTGTCAATACCTCAAATCAGTAGAAACCCTGCAGACCTCTAATTCCTCACACCAATTTTGTCTTTATATTTTGTTTTCTAAACTCCTGGCAGAATCCCTGTTTTTTTTTTTTTTTTAGACACAAGGGATATAAAAAAAACATTTTTGGATAAATTATTGTAAATGTTAATAATACAAGTAAATAATTTGAAATTGATTTATACAGTATCAATGAAGTGATTATGAAAAAAATGAAATTTGATCATTTGGCAGATAAGATTACCAACTTAGTACATACTCATATTTTTTTAATGACACTACAATGGTTTATTAGATATTAGTGATGAGAACAAACATTACATTATCAAGAGATGCCATCCCCAAGATTTGTGACGGGTGTGGGTCATAGCTGCATTTTAATTTAGTCTAAACCATTTTAAAAAATCAGGAGTTACAAATAGTAGTAGGTGTTATTTAGAACCCAATCCAACCAGAGGTCGTACTTTGGTATCTTCGTTGTGGCGCCATTTGGTGTATGGGTAGATGTTAATATTCAACCTCTTATGAAAATCTGTTTCTGTTAATTGTTGGCTTAGTTATTGCGGAGTACGATGTAGCATACTTTCTGGGGTCCTAAGGTATTGGGTTGGTGCGAATGAAATGTCCGCCCCAGGTGCATCATGTCCAAAGGCCATAAAAATGATGATTACTAGCTGGTTAATCAAAGTAGTCCCACCTGCAGCCGCATAATGTTGCCATCGCTCAGCCAACGATTGGATTCCGTGCCGAAAGAAGGCTGAAGTCTACGATCCGAAGAAATCCTCAACTGTAGGCCCTATGTTACACCACCCGAGATCATCTCTGCCAAGAAGTGATTGAGATGCCGGCAGAGGTGGTAATCAGTGCGAGTGAGATCGGGGGAATACGACGAGTGAGGAAGGGTTTCATACTGCAACTTATGGAGAGCCTGCACCGGTCTTTGCGCGACGTGTAGGCGGGCATTGATCACTATCCAACTATTGTCCTGATCGTTTACGATTATCATAGCAGATCCACAATTCACCTGAAGTGACAATCCGATGCAGGAAACCTTTCGTTTAATCCTTACACTCAGAGAAATGCACACCTCCAGACGGCGATTCTTGTTGGCCGGTGTCAACTCATGTAACACCATAAGTCCAAATTTTTCACCTTACCGATCATACAGAGCCTCCGATTGACATTGGTATGCTGTACGCCTGACTAATTTGCAATGACACGAACGTTTTTCCGAGAATCCGCTTCCACTTTGTTCCTGGCTAACTTAATCTTAACATGATGGTGGTCGGTGTTCACGGGACCCATTTTGCAATGGTATGTCACCGGGACAAAATTTGGCAATCGCCATTCCTGTCCCAACTGCACCGTTAATGTTTATGCGGTTTGCTGTGCAGAATTCCCCAGTTAGAATTCATAAAGGAAAATCACTCGCAATTGTATGTAGTAACGAAACTTGTTATTTAGTCTAAGAGAGGTTAAAATCTGATAAATATCCCGGGAATACATTAGTGTGTTATAGTATACAAACTATACATGATACACACGAAGCCTCTAAACGGTTGCGCCAGAGTGCTTGTGATAGGCGTGAAAGAAAATTGCTTATCGTACAACGGACTTAAGATCGTTCCGTTACAATTGTTTGATTTTCGATTATTTCATGAATTAGAAAATATTTATCTAATGAGAGGAGATCGATGGTAAATTTTGGACTTATGTCCTTTCCTGTGGATCCTTAACCATGCATTAGTGTCACTGTTGTTGCAAATGGTCACACAGTGCCCTGAAGCTATACTTGCTGCACGTAACGTCAAAATGAGTAATTTGAAATGTATGTTGTCTAAGTATAAATAGAGATGGCGCTGCCTTCTGTAGCTGTATTTTGAATAAGAATCTAAGAAAGAAGGTATAATATACTATCTTCGTACTAAATCATTTCCAAGCCATTAGTTGAAGTTAACTTTCAAAGTTTGCAAGTTATTATTAATAGAACAACGTTCCTTCAAAATAAAATTTTAAATATGCTGTCTCTGCTTTATCAGCAAATTACTACAAAAAGTAGAATTTAAATATATCAGTGGTGAAGTCATATCCAAAATATTATAAATTTTTGGGATGTAGGTCTCAGTGTTTTCTCTACGTAAGGGGAAATTGAAGACCTCATTCATATACATAAGTGTGAGACTCTCGGGGATTAATCTTAGAGAATCCCAAGAAAGCAAAGTTAATCGGACACCTCCAAGAAACGCCTCAGTGTGAGAGTCACACTCACTACTGTGGTACCATAACTCTCTGCATGTTTTTAACTCTACAATTTGTCGCAGGGTATATATAACGTTCGGTTTCTATCTTTCCGAGATATTAACTGCGGATCGGTTATGTAGAAGAAAAGGAAATAAGTGAAAGGAAAGAGCGAGAAGAGTAATAGAGAGGGTAAAAAAGGTAAGGCCCCATATACAAAAACAAATCTAACAATTACTTTCAATTTCACCTGCTAGGATCCCAGCAATATTTAACAGAATTCCCACGTTACCAAAAGTGTAGGCGAAACGGGAATTCCTGCATCGCCTATTCCTGTTTTGTCTACTGTCAGGGAAAATTATGAGCTATGGAATTTTGTTTCTCCTGAAATTCCCACATTGCTTGCACAGAGCATAGGGAAACCACATTCTGTTCATTAATTTCAACAGGTCATTTCGCAATCACCATATTCCTCATTATACTTAATACATTATTAATTTGGAGCTCTGAAAATATATTTTAATATTAATCGAGTATCTTCATTCACAGGTCGAAGCAAGAAGAAGGTTAGAAAAGAAACAAATTCTTAATTTTAATTGGTTAATGTCTGTAATTAAAGCTACCCATAACTCGGTCGAGCTTGTTGGGTTCGCCGTTGGGTTGGATGTTGGGTGTACCCCCATACACGGTCGAACTTCACATGGAGCATGTTGGGACCAACGTCAATGGACGAGTGTCCAATCAAGTCAATTTCGCATTTCAATGCGAGAAATGCCAATGCAAGAAAATCTCGAATTCTGATTACCTGTTGACAGGTAGTATAGTTCACCCTCTCAACTCATTAAAATATACTTTCACCGGAAATAAATAATTGAATTTTGATTGGTTGCTAAATAACAGGGTCCTTGCCCACTATAATGATGATTAAAAAATGTCTTCAGTAAGTTGTTTTCTGTTATACGGCAATTCTCATTTTCCCTTTTTTTCTCACAAATTTTAAATTGTGGGTTACCCTAGCTTCTTTTCTGAAATCCTAGATTTTTGTAGTAAAATAGTTGACAGCATTTCTTATTAAAAAGATGTATCAGTAAAAAATTAAAAGAATTAATGTTTGGTAGCTAAATATATCACTTATTATAAATTCTTTCCCTAAAACCGAAAAAAAAATTGTGTCAAGTTCATCTCTCGAACTAGTTTTTTTAATGTATTTTGTTTCATAAATTGCTGGTCTAAATAGGAAACTTGCCAAAAAAAAAAATAGTAGTAGATTGGAAATAGAATATGGACATTGTTTGTATTTACCTAACTTGTCCAACTGCATATTCGAAATTTTGCCTAGGAAAAATCAACTACACGACATATAAATCTTTTACCAATAATCACTTCTGACATTAAATTCCCCAGTAGCACACATACATGTTTTCAACGTTGATTTTAGGTTCATTTTGGTGATTAATCGTCATCAGTTGAGAAAAAAAAACATTATTTTTAAATCATATTTCAACAAAGACGTCATTGCGTTGATAAGACGTTAATATAACGTGTATTCAATATGTTATTTTCAACTAACTATGGTATAAAATAGATTTTGTTTAATGCATTTCTTACTAAGATTATGTCAAAAAATATAATTACAAACTAATTTTGGTATTCTCATGTGTACGTTGAAAACAGGTTGAATTTTAAACTATATTTCAACTAACATTTAATTTCAACGATACAGTAAAAAATGAGTAGCTTCTCCAGGTGGGTTCTTGGATAAGTGGTCAACGCGCCGAGCGAACAACGAGAAGTGTAGAACTCTCCTCTGTTTGAACCACACAGCAGCAGCTCAGATTAATTACTGTTGAAAAATTAACACCATATATCGTGATAAAAGCAACCGATAAAATGAAACTAAATGTGTATATACCAATAGACAGTATTCATGCTCTGTTTTGGCCAACTAAACCCGTTTCTTCTCAACCATTATTCAACGTCGAATAAACTGTTGAACAGGCGGACATTTCGGTACATTTTCAACGTTAACATAACATTTCGGTACTAACGTTTAATCCACGTATTTTCAATGTTTGTGTACCACTTCGGTTGAGCTTGGAGTCGGAAACGTAGCTGTTTATCCAAATCATTATGCAACCAAGATGAATATGAAAATACGGAGCCTACAGCAACTGCTGACCGTGCTTGAAACTGTTTTTTTTTTTTCTGTGAAGAATTTCTTTTGTATTATATCATTTCGAAAATCACTAGTATTTCTAAATTTGTAGAAGTTAGAATTCGTAGTAGTACAGTATCGTAATAATAATAATAATAATTATTATTATTATTATTTCTTCTAGAGTCAAACTGGCCGAATTGCAAAAAAAAAAATATAATAGCCCCCCCCCTCCTAAATTTTGGAAGAAAAACTCCGAACTATTTTCGTCTGGCACCATCAATGAATACAAGTACTGCAGTTTGTGCTTAAACATCCTAATCCGTGAAAGATCTTTATTTATTATTATTAAAATTAAAATAATTGCAATCCAGAATCTTGTCGGCTGTTTTTACACTGAATATCTCATGCACCAAAAACTTCCCACAGCGGAAATCTCTTTACCCGACCTCTAGAGATTTCCTCGGCTTGCTCCTCCTAGAAAATTACAAAATTGACGTCCATGCATGTTGGGCGAGCCGCTCGATCGGTTGTCCATACACGAAACATGTTCAATGTTGGGTTCGAGTTGCAGGTAGCTGTCGAGCCGAGCACCCAACCCAACAAATCAGTCGAGCATGTTGGAATCGCGTTCATACACGGTCGAGCATGTTGGGTCCGAGCATCCTCGTCAACATGTTAGACAGTGTATGGGCCGCTTAAGACATAGTTACAAGTTAATTTAACGTTTTGTGAAAAGTATGCCATAGATATGGCGGTAAGCTGTTAACATCTACCTGGCATCACATCAAACTTGGCGGTAAGCTGTTAAAATATGAATATTATTTATACTGAATTAACAGATATGATGCTGAGAAGTGTTATTGGAATTTACACTTGGATGAAAACCCAAAGTTACTTTTTGTAGATGAGTCTGGGAAATCATCATGTACATTCGTACGAACAAATTATAAAATTTACAATTACGTTTACTTCGCTTTATGCTTAAATCTATGTGACAGTATCCCTTATTCACAGCGTCGTTAAAAGCTTGACGCTATTGCTTTTTT
>JAGDQP010029186.1:0-23557 GCA_022664845.1 Lepisma saccharinum | reverse complement strand
GTAACACAATAGCACGCTGAGCCCCATCAACATTACACAACCATCTCATAGGGCAGAACTTTTTTGAGAACATAGTACATCCAGTACATTTTGTAAAGTCAGCTCTTCTTGCAGGTACATTTTTGAATAAGTTATATAAATCGCGAAGAAATGTTACAACATCGAAGTCACTCTTCTGAAAAGATGTCTTGAAGGCCCCATGCACCATGCAAACCACAACTTCCCAGTTCCAGGATTTTCTTACCATCAAACTGTCACTTTCTAGATCTTTCTTCGTCTGCTAACAGCTTCCAATTTACTGTCCATCCATTGAAACTTGTATAATTTTTCTTAAATTCAAGGTGCATGTAGATGAAGTTATTTATTGCACTCAATAAAACGGATGCTGTGGTATGACCCAGAAAACTGAAGTACCTTGTAGACACTTCACTTTTTTTCTTCATTCCAGTAACGTACAAGAATATATAACTGTTCCTTCTGTGAAACTTTGTTCAAAGTCTCATCAAATAACAAAACAAAGTCACTTTCTTTTCCAACTTTCTTCAGTAACTCTACTTTGAAAAAAGGCGCCAATCTAAAGGAAATTGTGTAACCTACTTTATCTTTTTGAAGTTTCATCTGTTTAGCTATATCACTGTCAGGAAACATAATGGGAAATAAATTAACAGCGTTAGCTGCACTTCTGTTTGATTGATTATTAACCTCAGTGTGGATGCATCACAGTATTTCTGCACTTGTAACACTGTCTTTCTCCAAAATTTTTTCATCCTTGACTGTGACGAAGATCCATTGCATTCACTTACAGAGTGTGTAACAGATGCTGCTTGAGCTGCCAATTCATTTTCTAGAACACAACTGCTGCTTTCAATGGTTGCAGATGTTTGCACGATTAGAGCTTGTACACAATGCGGTTGGAGCTCCCCTGAACCTTTCACAAAACGACATGTCCATACTCTGCAGTTTAGCATCAAACAGCTGCTTGTGCTTCTTTCCTTTAGCGTGGCTTAAAACAGCCTGTTTACCCATGTTACGTAACCCAACCTTTGTCTTACACATAGTGCAGAAGAATGAATTAACGTAATTTTCCACTGGTTTTAGCCATTCAGAAAATTTAGAATTCAGGACCCATGGAATTACTGAAGACTGTCCGTTTTGCCATATTGGAATGTCTTTGGAGCACAATCCTTTCAAAATCTGAAAAGAGAAATTTTGTACAATTAGTTGTAAGGGTTGTAACAAATTATTTCAAAAATTTGAGTTTGTATTAAAATAGTTGGTTTCAAACAGACATTAAAATCTGCATTGGGCACTGCAGGTTAGATTTACTTTGGCAAGCAGGAAACCGTGAAGGCTGAAGTATAAACCGAATTTAAAACGGTGCAACATATGCGAAACTTTTAAATGTATTGTTTCTAACTTTGTAATTTTCAATAAGACAAGAAAAGTAAAATAGTTTATAAAATTATTAAAATTTTAAATTGTTTATAAAATTTCCAGAAATATTAAGAATTTCCCTGACTTTTCCAGAAAAATGAAATTTCTGGACAATTCCAGGTTTTTCAGACTTGTAGACACCATGTATGCACAAAGCCTTTCTCCAGTTTCTGGTCTATGCAAAACATGCTCCATCCTTAACGTTCACCACAATCTCCACTAAAACTGCCGATGATAATGTCATTTTATTTCCTAAAAGCAACCCGTCTAATCCTAACCATAATATACATCTTAACCCACACCATCTGCCGTGCCGTGCCTTGTCTTCGTGGTAAGAGAAACAAGGAGACCCTTCACCTTCAGAATCAATAATCATCACCACTTTTAGCAGCAAAGCAATACAATCACGCTTTGTCGGCCGGCGCCAAAATTGCCTAAAAGGTTTCAATTAAAAGAAACCCTTTTCGTGTTGCTGAGATTCACATCCCACTTCCAACAACTATTCATAACACATCCAGGCCTTCATTTAAGGTTGAGGGCAGAAATGTAACCTGGCCTAAAACTGTAGTAAACTCTGATCCCTATATAAGTCACTGACTGCCTCAACCCCCTACAAAATTCCTACTCTACATCATTCTCTATTTCATGGCTCCACACATTTTCAACACAGTCGTACACCAAGTTTTTTCCCTCAGTAGTTATCTAAGTACTTACTCGTCACATGTTTACCACTTGTTTTGGTGATGTGACGTACGTCCATGAAAAGAGATTTATATCACTCTACTTCCGTTCTGCTATTTGTATCGTCTCTCATACTCTGCTTGTTAGTATCAGTCATCCTTAGTAGTAGTGATGTGCCGAAAGCGACATGTCCTTCAAGCCTTCTCTATTCATCCAGATCTTGCGTTCTGTCATATGTACGATTCATTTACCTTAATAACAAAGTTCCATACGTCTTCTCCCTCTTCCTCTAGCATTCTCTTAATTTTACTCACGTTTATTCATGGCTTTCTTTTAGATGTTCTAACATCTTGTTAGGTGATGTTTCGTATCTCACCCGCAAAATTTAATTTTTTTTTCGCCAACTGTAACTCGTCCTTCGTTGCTGAATTATGATCTCTTCTAGATATATACGAGGTGTGATAAAAAATACGGTGAATGAACTTTTACAGCAGCAACTGCTGACGCTACATCCATTTGAATTAATAAGTCCAATAGCCTGATCCGTTGAGAAGGTCAGTGTCAAGTTTGAACAAGTTGTAACTTGTCAGTCGGCTTCCAGAGCCGGAAGAGTGAGGTCGTGTTTACCGTGTCTGCCGCGCATCATGGATTTCGAACAACGCGTTAACATTAAGTTTCGTTTTAAGTAGCAAAAAAGTGCCAAAGAAGCTCATGAAATGTTAAAATCAGTGTATGCCGATAATGTGGTGACTCTGAAGACTGTTTACAAGTAGTATGAGCGATTTAAAAGCGGAAATGAGTCGGTTGAATACGAGCAACGGTCGGGACGTCCTTCGACCTCAAAAACAGGCAAAAATAATTCGTTCAAACAGGCGATTGACTATTCGAGAGTTTACCGAAGAACTGAACATCTCGTATAGGTTTAGGCAAAGCATTTTAATCGATAATTTGCAAATGAGACGAGTCAGAAAAATGGGTCAACTGATTCCTCCTTCATCACGACAACGCGCCGTGCCACACCTCGCTTCTGATCCGCGAGTTTTCGGCCGAAAAAAAAAAGGTTCCTGTCTGTCCACATTCGCCTTACTATCCGGATTTAGCACCATGTGACTTCTGGCTCTTCCCAAAAATAAACACCGTGCTGAAAAGAAAACCATTAACTACAATGAGAGGGCGACGACGGAGCAGCTGAAGGGCCTTCCAGAAATGCTTCCAATCATGGAACCAACATTGTGATAAGCGCATCGCTAGCCAAGGAGAGTACTCTGAAGTAGATTAATTCAAATTTGAGGTAAGCTTATTACTTTATTTGTAATATAATTATTCACCGTATTTTTTAATCATACCTCGTATGAAAAAGATTGGCGAAATAACACCATATTTCAGACTTCTACCTGCTGCAGCTCATGTTGACATGTTGCTCTTTACTTCATCCTTCTGATCGAATATAGATTCAATATAAGTTTTTAATCATTTCATTCCACATCTGCTTGCCAGCTGACTCCATGGAATGCCTTTTCTAAATTAATAATGTTGCATATACCTTCCTACCTTTCTCTATACACCTCTCACTGATTATTCTTATCACACCAATAACATCCCTTATTCCCTTCTCTCTTCGAAATTCAAACAGTTTCTCTTCAGTTTCTGCATTCTTTTACTTTATATACCTAAATGTGTTATTAAGCTGATGCTTCATATTGTCTTGTATTCTTTTTCTATCCAATGAAATCACTACTGTTTCTATGAGGTCGCTTAGTTTTCCTCCTGATTTATAATTTTTGTTGCAAGGTCGCAGTATCTCGCTTTCTCTCTTAAGATTTTTACCAATTCAGTCGGAATAGAATCTACAGTCCACACCCACTGCTTTACCTCTTCTTATCTCAGAACCTTCTCGAATTCATCTCCGAGTATTTTGATCATTTATCGTCATCTGCTTCTTGCTCCATATTTAATGTAAGCGTTGGGCTGTTTCGTACAGAGCTTCTAAGAATTTCTTTCATCTATGCAATATTTCATGTCGATCACTAATGAGATTATCACTTTTAATTTCTAACCACCAGACAAATTTCCTTGCCTTTCTTCCAAACCCCACCAGTCCTGGTTCCTTATACATCAGCTCGTATCTTCTTGTTCCTGTAAGTTCTCCTATTTTATTGCATTTCTATTTCATCTAAGCTTGTCTTGGTCTGTCTGTTTCTCCTCTGCATACAGTATTCAGTCTTTCTACACATCTTCATACCTTCTTGAATACCGTTCACGACGTTCCGTTTCAGCCATTTTCCAATAATGACACTACAAATGTTTTCTACGTTCTACGTATAGTACTTATTTCTACGTATAGTACTTAGTAATTGTTCTACGTATAGTACTTATTAATTTTCTCCTTTAAGTTTATATTATTCAAGCGTATAGGAATTCAATGGAATTGCATCAGCAAGTTCGAAGAAGTATATCTGCTGTTATATATAAAGTCTGGTGGGACATATACTTGACATATGTGATGGGCTTAGGATATACTGCCTGACTAGCGCATAAATATAAATTAAAATTCACAGGGACTGGAAGAGAATTGTTACACTTCATTGAAAGTATTAACGAAGAAAATTCACCCTACTATCTACAGAATGCTTATGAAGATGATGATGATGATGATGCTCCCTATATATTTCTAAGAAAGATCAGCTTAACTCTACATAGAAAGTACCAATTAATTCTACACAGCTACTTACCTTCATATACATTTATTCCGACGCCCTGAACTTTCGTGCTTACATCATTACTTAAGAAAATGACATAGGTGTAGGTTGACGCCTCACGGAAGTACCACATTATCGGGAATTCACAGTCATTTGATACAATAGGATCGTAGTTACAGGTTTCATTACCTGAAACATGAAGTAAAAAAATATTTCAACATTACACTGCATGCACTTTATAAGAACAGCAACTACCCTGTCAATAATTTTCACTGTCTGTGAAAGCCTTGACACCAATTCAAACTAACAACATAACTTTCGCCCACTGTGACTGGGGATACAAGAAAAATTCAGATCAGCATGGCCGGCGTAAAAAAACTCAAATCAAGATTGCCTCCTCCAGTGGTGATTCGTAAACAAGCATCCTCGCCATCAAATCATGGCGAGAGAAGTATACAGTATATCAGGTAAATTTATGATAAAAAGTACGGAAGATAAAGCGTATATGTTCCGTAGAAAAATAAACACACACACGTACACAACACTAATTTTCACATAGTTTTTTGCTATATTTCGATATTAATATCGTAGACTTGCTGTAGAGGTTGGTTGCGAACTAGGTTTTTCTTTACCTTTGTAAACAAAGCTTTCGGGGCATATAGTTGAATTTAACTTTTAAGGCCTTCAGACAACGTTGGCTCAGGCTGTATGGATGACGATGGGAGAACTGGTGGAATGAAGGAAGTGGGAGAACCTGTTTGTTCACCACAAAGCTCACATGGCATGAGCAGGGATCGACCCCAAGCGCCAGAGGTGAGCGCTCTACCGTTGAGCCACAGTGGCCCTTAAGGTTAATCTAAAGCAACGATAAATGCCGATTTTTAATTTTCTTTTTTATTCATTATTAAATTAGCTTCATTCTTATAGGTTTTGATATTCACAACAACAATCAAGCAATTTCAACAACAATAATAATAATAATAAAAAAAAAAAATCGGCGTTGATCAAACTCTTGAATTGGTTATGAACTTTCTTCCCTGAAAGTTAAAACTCTCTAGGCTTGAATTTGTAGGAGCATCGTTGAAATTTCGTGGAACGATAAAAATACATTAGATACATACGGAGGTAGTGCTGCCATCTTTTGTTGGATATCGTTGCTTTACATTAACTTAAAGGGGTTGGGGGGATATAGTCTGACCGAGTCTAGCCAATTTAAATCATGTATCGGTGTTGCCATCTGGATGGCTATAGGTTTAACCATGTGCGGATGTTGGTGATATCACCGTAGTGCGCGGCATTGAGTGTAAAATAGCACCAGATATTCGCAACGAAAAAAAAGCTATTCATATTTTTCCCGCCAATTTCTCTTCAACCACTAGCTAACTACACCTAGTCTTTGACAAAACTCAATTATGCTTATTTTAATATATACAGGGTGGTGCATAGAAAAATGTAACCCAAATACTTTTTTATGCACCACCCTGTACATATGTTCTAGATCTGAGTGTCCACTTGAAACAGAGTTAATTGTTAGCTCAGCCTACTATTCTACTGATCACACTGTCCTTTATCGGCGAAAGCAGAAATGATCGAGACTAGTATAAGGCAGATCTATCCACTAATTCATTGTATATGCAACGGAATACACTCTTCATTGTTACAGTTACTTCTAGTTTGTATTTTACTAGTTAGAGCTTTGTCATAAGACTACGAAAAGAAGTCAAAGCGACCTACCTGTAACATTGTAATCTCCAAACCTCAAATCTTTACAGAAAGTAAAAGGTGGTGATCCATCACAATTAATTTTCAATTTCAGTATTTCTCCATGTTTTAACCAGTTGGTTCCACTAACAGTAACATTAGCCAGCGGTGCTGTACAAAAATAAAAGATAATTAGACTCACAGACACAACACACAAAAGCAAGCAGGATATATGTGGAGGTGAGACGCAATGTCCAAAATTTGCAAAAATGAGATACGATATGGAATGGTACTTAGAGAATAAGCGGAATGTCAACACCGTGAAAGTCACGCAAACGCGAACGTACTCATCAATGATAGAAGCATGTGAAAATGCATGGTTCACACATATGCATATGGCGGACTGGGATAAGTTTTCGTTGATTGTGAAAAAATGTATCTACTGGACAAGTTCGCTTTTGCGTGTCACCTCCTCATATACTGTATTTACATGAAGTTGTTATACAGCCAAAATTTACTTCTGTATCTTACAAATTAGATTTCTTTATTTTTACAAAGAACCCTTAAAGTGCGTAATTTCAGAGCTTGAGGCGTCCAAATGCTGTACAGAAGGCAGCAGCCAGGTCATATACTATAAGAATCATTTTAGTATTTGCAAAGTGGAATTGAGGAAGAACAACTCAGTCAAGATGACGAATGTCGGTAGTGCATGAACATCATGGGAAGTAGATTTATTAGCAGAAGAGAAAGAAGTATCGGAAGTAGTAACTTTTAAAGGGGAGTATCTGTTCGGTGTTTGGCCTATATGTTAAGTGTCGTATCAACTTTTATTTCTGGAATGAAGCTATTATTCATAACCTTCTGAATGAAATAATAAAAAGCAACGTTTTATTCAACACAACGAATGGGCTTTAAGCCCGCCCACCTTCTTAACAATAAACCTCGGTTTAATTTGTGAAAAAAATATCACATACAGGATTCAAAATTATGTCCTCCCATTCCTTTCTCCCTCCCAGCATGGATTTGTACTAAATGGATCATGTGAAACCAACTTAGCTGTCCTACTGTCTCACGCCACGGAAGCCCAAGCAAATAGACAAGAACTTGACGTCATATACCTAGACTTCTCCAAAGCATTTGAAACCGTCAATCACAAACTTCTTATACACATGCTTGATTCCAGATTTAGTATTCATGGATCCCTCCTTCAGCTTCTAACTGGAAGACCAAAGTGTCGTCTTTCCTGGTATCACATCCAAGTGGCTCCCCATGCTTTCAGGTGTCCCTCAAGGAAGCTCCTTAGAGCCAGTTGATTGTTGAGTTGCCAGTTGAGCTCCTTAGAGAAGTTTATTGATGACTTATGTGAACAGATAGACAATTCTTGCTCTGTACTTTTCTACGCTGATGATTGCAAAATTTTTAAGACCATTAAATCTACAGAAGACTCTTTTTTCCTTCAAGCCGCTATAGACTCTGTTGAAATGTGGTGCAATAATTGGTTACTGAAGTCAATCCTTGCAAAACTGCTGCAATGCGTTTCTCACTCAAAACCCATACCACAAAATGTACGTACACATTAGCCTCATCTAATATACAATGAGTAGACCATTATAAAGACCTTGGTATCATATTTAATGAAAAACTCAATTTCACTCCTCATACTGAATTCGTAACTTCTAAAGCACTCAAACTTCTTGTACTTCTCTAAAGGTTTAGAGATATTAAAGATTTCAGAGCTCTTCGGTCATATTTTCTCACTTGTGTACTTCCTACTATTGAATACTGTTCATCTATCTGGTCTACGGCTTGTGAAACCAACTTATTTAAATTTAAAGTTCAAAATTTCTTTATCTGCATTGTACAACACAGGGTACCCAACCTCCAACACAAATCTAACGTAGACATTTTGAATTCTTTGACTTAAAAAACGTAAACACTCAAAGAAAACTAAATAACACAATTTATTTCCAAAATAATGCAGGGCGCACTGAGGACCAACGACCTTCTTCCACTTTCTAACCTAAGAGTACCCGGACAAAATGCCCGTTCCCAACATAATTTCTACCTTTCAAAACCGCGATTTCGTTTGGTCCAGCGATCTCTTGTATACAGATTACCACATTTTTACAATACTCTTCCTTTGCCACCAGACTTCTCTCTCAGTAAAAGTAAATTTCTGAAGCTTGTTATATGAATCTGGAATGAATGAGTGAAAAAAAAAAAAAAATCTTATTTTTTATTGTATAATTATTGTTGTTTTGTTGTTATTATCATTATTATTTTTGTTATGTCACATTGTTATACGAACGGTGTAAAATGGCGTTTGCTGTATCCGTGCTAACTTCTAATAAATAAATAAATACAGTGTCTTACTTAAATTTAAGACCGCCCGTGAAAATCAGTAATTTCAATTCTGTCTTGATATGTTGTAGTTGAGGGGAAAAAGCCTCTTGCGTAGCCTAGTCGGTAGCGTGCTCGACTTCGTGTGAGCGGTACCGAGTTCAAAAGTTTGGTGTTGACTCAGCATCGTGAGGACAATTGGGGAGCTACTTGAATAAAAGTAGCGGACTGTGGTCATGGAAGTCAGACACACGGCTGCAAAGAGGGTTACGCTGACCACGTAACCCTCTAATAATTTGAACGTAATACAGCCGTCTGACAGGCCGAGGCCCTTAGGGGCTGTCGCGTCACCCAGTTTAGTTTAGTTGAAAGAAAAACCGATTTTATGGGATTTGGGGCCCGATTAAATATCGACTTGCGTGAACGCCAGGGAAAGCTTGCAATTAGTTTGCGATAAACGGTATTAAATATAGACTTGCTTGACTTTGGCAATGACGTCACCTTGGGCAAACTGGGGATTTTAAAGACAGAAACTTGCGCCCGCAAAACTCTACTAGCAAATAGTTACAGGTCGACTTGTGTTGACTGATTTCGAAAAATATGTAAGTTCGAAGCTAAAATTAACTCGTCAAAATCTTACGAAAGGAACGAGGTGCTATTATGCATAAATAAAGAATAATTTCAATGCCATTCCCATTGAGACATTATACATGTTAATGTTGCGTAACTGGCATTATTTAGTATTAGGACTAACGTTTGTAAGGTGAGCACATGCATTTAATAAATTTACATGAATGGTTCAGAAGAACCTTCTTCTGAAATATTAATACGGACATTAAATACAAAAGGTGTAATTTGGAGGTGCGCTTAATTTGAAAATGTGTACCATGAAATAAGAATGTAATTGTACTAATAGCGTTGGGGTGAAACATACACCTCTCATATAAAACCTCTTTTAACCCAACAGAACAAAACTTTAAGACTATGTTTAAACAGAAAGTTTGATTCTGATGATAAGAATTTGTATAACGATTTTGACGAATTACTAATTAATAGATTCTATGTATTGATGCATACGTATTAGGGGAGGGAAATGGAACAAGTTATGTCTTGAGTGAAACTACAAAAGTTACAAGTACAAATGAGAATTTAGAAACAAGCAGAACTAACAAAACATCAACACACCACCAAACTCACTATCTTGTACCAAAAATTTATAATAAAACACCTGTATACATTAGAAAAGAAAAACAAATAACCCGGTTTAAAAAACTTGTTTTGTGTTGGTCAGAAAGTATTAGTGATAATGATAACATCATTATGTAAATAATTTGTTAAGGGTAGCCAGATGACAGCAAACTAATGATTATTTGAGAATAAGACTCAGATAAGAGTAGAGGCTTCTGTGAGCTGAAATGTTATGTAAACTTCTAAATTAATGTGCAAAGTAAATAAATTTCCATTTCAATCCGTTTCAGCGAACAATTATCAAGGTGTGTGTGGGGGAAGGGAGGGGGGGGGGGAAGAGACTAGGAAGATGAAAAACCTTGTCCATCACTTAGCTCCTTGTTTCCATCTTTTTCTAGTCCTTTTGTTCCTTTCACTTTAACAATAACTCACGGCAAGTGATAATATTCACAATTCTAAGAAGAATATAATTCAGAATACACTCCCTAATATTTCATGTGATGTGAAGCATAGCATCTGATCATACAAAATCATCTTTACTGATTTGACTTTCACCAGAAAATATGAAGACACGTGTAGTAATTTACTGCCAGAAATAGGAGTTTGTGTTTCATGTTCGACACTATAAGTGATTTCGTGTTGCAGGTAGAAATACTCTAAATATGTAATGAAGCATCACTCATTGTCCATATTTTCTAATTTTGATTTCATGCTTTCGTAAAATTTTCTTCATGTAAGTCCTTATAACTCTTGCAACTCTACAGAACCTTGGTCTGTGCATTTTCCGATAATAATTGAGGTGTCTCGTAAGAATAAAACAGTCAATTTTTACACATATCTGGTTTCTGGCGTCAAATTGTACACGTATCGCCAAATTTTCTCTGGGAACAATTTTGGTTCGGTAGGATTTAAAAGGAACACAACAAATTTATGGCTTCAAACTAGTCCATTATCCTTCCGATAAGAACAAAATAAGTTCTCGTCATTTCCAAGTACTTTCAAAGTAGTCTAGCAGGCAGCACTAGTGTAGCTCAATCAGCTGTCACTGCACATTGCACTGTGCTTTGTTTTGAAGACTTTATCAATATTAATGTGATATAAATAACAAAGGCCAGTGTAAAAATTTAAGAGCTACACAGCCTTAACTTTTGCCATGTAAAATAAAAGTATAATAAAAATAATAGGTCGCAAATAAAACTATCCCGCAAGAACCAAGAAAACCAGACGATTTTTATTTTTTATTAAAAAATGAATCCATCAAACATTAATTAAAGCCTAAAACTTCATTTCCATATGATATGCCCATAAAAAAGTACCATAGTTACACTGTGAATGGTTTGATGATGATAAGTTATTTCCCCATGCAAAATAAATTTCTGGATTTATTTGATTTCTGTGGGTAATCCCTGAATTAACGAAACAGCAACGAAAAATCAGTGTTACGCTGTTTGCATAGTTTTCTATTAAAATTTTAAAAGTTACAGTAACATAAACTTACCTTTTCCAATAAATTTTCTGTAGAAATAACCGTAAGTTTTATTTGGATCTGCAGGTATAACACTAGAATTAAGGCATGGAGATGGAAACTCAGCAAACGCATTATTGGTCCTCTGAGGAATAGTCCAGAAAGCATTCACGTCATTCGACGTTTCCTCCGTCGAACTGCTTGGAGGTTGTTGTGTAGTTGTGGATCTATTGCTGGGCACAGTGACATTTAAAGGGAATTCCGTTAGGTCTGACGAATTTCCAAATGATGCAATAAGTAACGCTTCTACATCATATGGTTTATCTGCCTTGGTAAAATTATAAAGGAATGAGTAATTTAATGACTGTCCGTAAGGCACACAGTCAACAAACCAGAACGTTGTGACTTGAGCACCACTTTCCTGGAGGTATTTTAAATCAGGATATTTAAGATCGACAAGAACAGTAGATTCTTCGGTAACAGAAACATAAAATCCCTTTCTTTTTTCACCATTCTGTTTAATCATCAAATCACCATTCAATCGTGCTGTAACAAAAAATGAAGTTTATTAGTTGTTATTGGTGATCTGCTTTTCTTAATGTTGACAGCAGTCAAATATGCATTGAAGTCAGAGCAATAAAGTACCTAATGAAACTTGCGGAACTTCCAAGATATTCAGTAAAAAGAATTCTGAATATACACGTAATCATACTATTAGTTCGCTTGATACGCAGAAGTCTGAAACATCTCAATTTATGAGAGCTTCTTTTCATTTAATTCTATCTGGCAAACACTTTGTATAAATAGCTATTTATGCCCTAGTTAAGCACTTACTTTTCATAACGTTCATCTGTGGAACAGACTAGTGGTTATGACCACGTCACGTCTGAGCGATCATATCCCCATGGCAATCACTCTTCTCAGGGTCTGGTCCTTTGTTGAAGTGTTACTCCTCGCCTGGTGAAACTTAAGAAAACACTGCGAAACCTCAGTCAGAAGCAGGGCTCAAACATGAGTGTCTCACCAGCGTGGAGGCTGGGTGTTTCAAACATATAAATTCTAAGGACAAGACATTATTAATGTACGACGCGAACCGCGCTTGTGTTTGAAACTTTACATCTATAACTTTTACAACATCTCAAGAAAGCCGTCACGTATTACACGAGGTTGTGTTTTGCAGCAGGCGTAGAAGGAATGGGAAAGACAAAGGCCAGGGCCCAAATTGAATGAACCATGCTGACTCATGACTAATGAGTCCTCAGACAACTCTGGAAAATCTCGCTGAGGATGGCTGGTTCGAGCGGGACACGAGTTTTCACCGTCTACCCAGAACTTATCCGTAGTCTGCGTCAGTAACCACTAGACAAAGTGGACTGCATACGTTTGAATCTGAGGCAGAGCAAGTACGATGACCATGATTTAACTTAACAACAGGCGTAATTAAAGAGGCCCTTTCTTATCACTCGCTCCACTTCACGGAAGTCCCGGTTCTTAGCATGCACTTCTTTCGCTTCTATTTACAACATTGCCTTCCACAAATTTTCTCTTTCTGCTAACTACAATTACACAATTTCTGACAGACAAGTGAAATAACGGTGATTGAGTTTGTAGAGCGCTCCCCTCTTGTGCTAGGGGTCGTCGGATCGATCCCTGCTCATATCATGTGGGCTTTGTGGTGGACAAACATTGTATGCGTGACTTTTCTCGCGGTACGCCTGTTTTCTCCCACTTTCTTCATTCCACCAATTCATCTCATCATCATCCATACGGCCTGAACCATAGTTGCCTAAAGGCCTTAAAATAAATTCAATAAGTGAAATAACACTAATTTACACAACGTATTTCTCTTTGCCCAGGGCATAAAAATAAAGGATCACAAAACCATTGGTGGGTTTCAATAATTTAACTAATCGTTAAAATTTTGATGCATATTTAGTATACGAATTAAATGCATTTCAAGCTGTTAAAGCTACTTTCCTTAAGAAAAATTTGTGAAACCCACCCATAGTGATTACTGAATTGAGAAACGCAATATTCATAACTTTATATCTTGAAAAAAATAACTGACTCTTCTAAAAGCAATCAATAACATCAGTGCACGTTTAAACAGAAAAATCTGTTTCTGAAGAATACTGCCGACCGAAAACCAGTTTAGATAACATGTGTAAATACATGTGATACGCCAAAATAAATAGGTATTCCTCGAACTCTGACTAATGCAAACGACTAGGATCAAAACCCATAATATGTAATTCATAACAGCGTACCAATCGAGAAAAGTTAGTAAAAACAAAAACAACATCAAACATGAACAACATCGATATCATAAAATTTACAAACAAAAATCGTACATTTCATAGGTAACTACAAGAAATGTCAAATTGAACTCGTTGTGTCTCATTTTGTGACTTTAAATTCCCTGAGTTTTCCGATATTTTTTCCAAATTGTCTGAGTTCTTGTGCAGTGGAACATGTAAATAACAAGCAAAGACAATTTTCTTTTAATCCGACCACCACCCAGTCCAAGCATCTTGCACATTTTTGGCACAACACAAAAAAAAAAAAGAAAAGAAAAAAAAATCTTTAAAATAGAGGATTTTAACACATTGAAAAAATCCGCTCAGCAGTGCTCTTACCAATTGTGGACAAGTCCACCTCATAAATTTAACCGAGTTCCCCTCACAAATTGTAGATTTTCCTGAGTTTTCCAGATTTATAAAATTCTCTCAGTATTCCAGGTTTTCCAGAGTGGTATACACCTTGTGAACTACCTGACGAGGAACGCTGTTCATATACCGGTACTACTTACCCAGTATGTCAGTTTCTAATATTTAACCTGCCAGTTTCACAAGCACGGAAACGGGACAAAAGGAAAGGAACGAATAGGTTAATATAGGATGAAAATACTACTTCACTGTTCATAGATGAAATTCGACATTACAACCACGTTAAAACACAAGTGAAACGGACTAAGTACTAGACTTGGTTTCTCCTGTGGAGGAAAGTACAAACCAACAAGTCTGTCTGAAAATATCTCTCAATATATTTGAATTAAATTTACTATATCAGAGTTGCTACGAGTTTGAAATCAGAAATTTCCTGACTTTTCCAGTTCAAAATATAAAATATTCAGATAATACTGTCAAGTGTAAAGATTTTTCTCAACACTTGAACCATTATTTGGAGCAAAGTAATTGGACGAAATGCCAGTAATTTGAATTGATTACGCAAATTATAAAATATATTTCATAGTATAAAATTTTTAGATAATGTCAGAAGCAACTTAACTTTTTCAATTTTCTTAATAACTATTGTGATATCGCATATAAAAATAATTTTAAAATATTACAAGATTACCATGATTTCACTACACAAGACTATCAGAAACTATAATACAAATGCATCACAATCTTTAATTTATTTTTCTAATGTACAATGAATTTCATTACGAAGCTTCCATTCATTTCAACACCCAATAAACTGAGGGCTGAGCATACACTGAAGTATTTCTACAACTGGTATTATGCATAATACTGTTTCTATAATCTTTGAATTTCCTCATCAAGTAATTATGCTTTTCTTCAATCTTCAGCAAGTACTCTTTTCTTCTTTTGTTGCAAGTTCTTCAACAGCTAACTTCTTTGTTTCTCTGCTATCCAAGTTTTCTCTTTTCCATGTTCCTCCTCCTTCTCTTGCTAAAGTTTTTTATTGTATCTTGCTTGTCCATTTCTCATATAATGGATCCCCTTTGCAATAATATCAGTTTTGATTCAAGACATGCAATAACACCCCTTGAGTATTCTTTCATTTTTATTTTTTTGAACTACAAGTTGAATCCGAACAAAGACATTTATTTCTATTTTATAGACACGGTATTATGCACGGAGGGTCAGTATTCCCACGGGCAGATATTTAGGTAAGTTTGATTATACCTATTTTCTCTACGTATATTCCAGAAATCCACTTGTATTCGACAACTGTCTCAAGACAAGTATGTCGTGCTTTCTTTCGGATTTCTATGTTTCTACATCAGACGTCAGGATTATAAAATGAAAGACCTTTAACTGAAATTTTAATGATGTCCTCTCAAACATTTTGTTATAAAACTTGTGCAAACATTTTAGGGAACCCTGGTTGAAAATGAGTATGTCCTTCAGGAAAGCACTCGTTTAATACCATCACGAATTTCACATCCTAAGCTGCCATTCGTTCCACCAGCCTGGTTTTCGCAAATTTTACATTACTATTATAGATATCTGTAGTTCTACCATTGCTTCATTATAGATACCATACTTACTCTATGACTAATGGAACTCGCTGCAGTAACAAATGTTTTCCATAGGGTTCTACCCTGAGCAAGATGAAGCCAGTTTTCATCACAAACACCTACTTCACGAAGATCCCTTCTAATATTATCCTCCCAACATCGTCTTGGTCTTCCTAACGATCTCTTTCCCTCCGGTTTACCAACCACGATGGAATATAATGTTCGTTTCTCTCCCATTCGAGCTACATGGCCAACCCAACTTAGTAGTCGCGATTTCATTATTCTTACAACATCGGGTGAGTTATAAAGTACGTGAAGTTCTTCATTATGCAGTCTCCTCCATTCCCTAGTCATCTCGTCCCGTATATCTTCCTAAAGACCTTATTTTCAAACACTCGTAAATTATGTTCATCTGCTAGGGTCGTACTCCCAACTTTCGCAGCCGTTAAGTATTACCGGCAGAATAATCGTTCTGTATATTTTCAATTTCAACTTTCGTGATATTAATCGATTTTGAACTGAATAGAAACATGCGTTGCCCGATACTAAACGATTTTTTATTTCTTCCATTACCTCGTTTTTACTTGTTACATATGCTTCCAAGAATTTAAATTTGTTTACTTTCTCTATGTTCTCATTCTTAATTGTTATGTATCTATTTCCGTTATTCCCTGTGCTTCGGGTTGTTATCATGTATTTTGTTTTCTTTATGTTAACCTGTAGACATATCTCATTGCACGCTTCTACTAAAACATCGGTGTTACTTTGTAGTGCATTTATATCGTCCCCTATTAAATCTACATCATCCGCGTATACGAAGAGTTGATTGAAGCCATTCTTCTTTTCTTTTATTTTCTGAATCGCATATTCTAACGCAAAGTTAAACAGTAATGGTGACAAGGCATCACCTTGTTTCAATTCGTTGCGAATTTCAAAACTATCTGACATATTATTCAGTACTCTGCTTATGGGGTCGCTGAGATACATCTTCACTAGTTGAACAAGTTTTTTTTTTCTTCGGAATTCCAAATTGTACCAGGATATTGTATAGTTTTTCCTTTTTGATAGATGTTTTCTTAAAGTCGATAAATAACTGGTGAACAGTCCCATTGTATTCCCATTTTTTCTCTAAGATTTGTCTCAAGACGAAAATCTGGTCCAACGTGGATCTATTTCACTACGCATACGCTTAGGCGAGTTAGTAGAATATTACTCAGTACTTTGTAACATGATGTACGCAATGAGATTCCGCGGTAATTATTACAGTCCGATTTATAAACCGAAACTATTATTGAGGTTTTTCATTCCTTTGGAAGCTCATTCTTTCTCCATATAGCACTTATCAATTTATGAAGCTCCTTCATTAGTACCGTACCTCCCGTTTTAATTCGGCTGGAATATTGTCTATTAATGGTGACTTGAAATATTTCAATTTCTTTGCCGACATTTCGACCTCGATCTCGCTAGGTCCGTGTATTCACGGTTTCGCGGTATAGATTTTAAATTCCTCTCTTTGTTCTCCGTTGTGTACATTAAAATGTTTGTGGAAATATTTTTTTCCCCACACATCGATAATTTTAGTCGGATCCGCTTGAAGATCTCCGCGTTCATTTCTAATCATCCCTAATCTTGACTGGTAACCTTTCCTTAACGAGTTTACCCATTTCATTTGTTTTGCCGTTTTTCTCTACCTCCTGAATCTTCTTCGTCAGATATTCTCGCTGTCTGTTTCTGAACCCACGTGTGGCGTTGCGTTTCACGTTACTGTAGTGGTTGGTATTTGCTTCGCTTTTATTACTTAGCCATCGCTGCCTTGCCTGTTTACGTTTCTCATGAAGCCTGAGGCATTCATCAAACCAAGGCTTGTTTTTCTGCTGTTTCTTCTCACCTAAACGTTCCTTCGCTGCGCCCTTCACTATATCACGAACTGCCCTCCACATCTCACTTACATTATTAATGTCATCTTTATTACTACTAGAGACGGCTAAGATGTCGAACCCATTTGAGATTTCCAGTTGGTAATCTGCTCTTACGCTCAGATTATCTAATCGTTTAACTTCGAATTTCAGTTGTTTTGATCCTTTGCCTTCTCTGTTCCCTCACTTTTGTGATCACTAACTGATGGTCCGTATCACCTTCCGCTCCTCTGTAAGACCTAACGTCCATTATGTTGGTGTGTCTTCGTCTATCTACTAACATGTGATCGATCTGGTTGAGAGTTATGCCATCTGGAGATACCCATGTGATACTAGTAGGTTTTTCGCATCGCATTATAGATACCATGGTTTGGTAAATGTAAAAATACGAAAGGGCCATGGGTTGCTCAACTAAAATGAATTTACACGCTGTTCAACTTCAGATGCAAGCCACACTTTCCAGACCTGTTGTTTTTCGGGTGAGTTATATCTTCTAGAAACTTCTCCATAGTTTTGTAGCCCCAACATTTCTTTTTTTTTTCTCTCTCTCTCTCGTTCAGCTACTTTAACATAGTTAAATGTTTAACAATTTGTGGTAGTCTATTAGACAATACAACACAATGTATTGTACAACATTTCTGGGAAACTTTTTAACCAGCTCATAATCAACTATTTTTGCCGAAATGTTTTTAAATAAATTGTATATAACTCTTAAATGTCCGCAATATACCACTTGATAATTTTACTGCAATTTTTAAACAATTACGTAGACGTCAAGCTCCAATAAGATGAAAGGGTCTTCAAACATTTTTCTTTAAATTCCCGCAAAAATGTAATATTAACATCCGGTCCGGTTCATTGATGTAAATACGCAGAGAAATTTTACATCAGAAGGTTCCATTTTCTCTTGAAATGCAACTAATAAATATTACTGTAGCATGTCCCAAGAATGATTATCCTTAGTAAACATCTGCATCTCCCATTATTTCAGAATCTTGATGTCCATTTGCTCGATTTGACTTATTTTATCAAGGTTTCGAACAATGATATCTAAAAATTTTGAACAATGTTACTAATTAATCAATTACTATGAGATGGACCCTTATTATCTCTTGCATGAAGGAAGTTGTTAAACCATCAAGAACATTAAATGTCATTTTTACTCTACCAACTACAAATATACTCCTTGTAGTTATAAAGTTATACTCTTTTAGATATATTCTATGAGGAAACACAAGCGGAAAGATGTAGAATATTTTTCCTGTTGCACAGAGCGAAGAGTGGTATAAACTGATGACAAGCACAATATTATCGCCTCAGTTGTATTTTCCTTGCAAGAAACATTTAAATTCCAAGGCTTGTAACATAGGTAGATAATTCATCTTTGGAATAGTCGGATGTCTTATCTTAAATATATGGATTTATTAACATGGTATTTTCATGTCTTTATTTCATATTTCAATTCTACTATTGTGTTACTCTGTAATATTAAAATTTCATGCCTTCTGTAATTGGAGATAAACACAGTTTCAGTTTGATATAACTATGAATTTCGAGAGTATTTGAAGAATTCTGACTCTCCCAGTCGACTTAAAATTCCTTACATTTTAAAAAATTTCCCTGACCATAACTACCCTGAATATTTAAATGGGAATAGACGAATTGATGCATGGAGGATTTTATTTCTTACGCATCATTATCAAGCACTACACAATAAATAATTAACACATATGCTATATCACGAGGAGTTGCTTTTATGCTCACATTTCAATGTGCTTGAGGTCGTCGGTTCGATCTCTGCGGAACAAAACACAGTGTGCGTGGGTTTTCTCGAGGTTCTACCGTTTCCTCCAACCTTCTTCATTCCATTAATCATAATCGACCCGCCCTTAGCCAAAGTTGCCTAAAGATCAAAAATTAAATTAAAATGTCAACGGTTCTGAATAATGCTTTTCATGAACTCAAAATAGGAACAAGTGGGTAACATTATATAGCCGAGGAGGGGGCGGGATACCGTGCATGTAACACGAACAAGTGGGTAACATTATATAGCCGAGGAGGGGGGTAGGATACCGTGCATGTAACACAACCATCGTAACTTACAGGCAGGCTGCGGCTACCATGGCGGTCCTTCTTGCCACATATTTATCTTCCATACAATATTCCGACCGAGTCAAAGATAAATACAATTCAATTCAAAGAAAACCATACTAACAAGGAAAGGGTTTGGGTTTGAACAGGACGTTTTTGATAAGACTTCATATATGCATTGTCCCTCAATGCTGATAATGCCAGCAAAGTAATTCGACCGTGTAAGGCCGCGTTTGTCCGCTACAGGGCGTTAAAGTTTGGAGCAAGTGGAAGGCAGCCCGGGCAGCCGCTGCACCGGCTCCCGCGGTTTCGGTTCGAACACGCATTTGTTACTCAAACTGTATACATGGACATAGCTGACAGTGCTGATAAAGACTACAAAGCCACAATACCGTGTAACAAACAGTTTGGTAGATATAGGCCAGTACTTGTCTTCACAAATGGAAGTTAGGCTTTTCCCCAAAGTGAGTAAAACACACGGGAGAATCAAAATAGGCATACAGAGCAATCTTCAAAATCAAACGCCTTGCACATGGTGTCAAATGGCACTTTATTTTCCACTCTAGAATTTGCTGAGTTACGGCTAGGGACGTACGTAGAGAGGGGTGGGGGGGTCCGAACCCCACCCCTGAAATTAAGATTTTTTTTTTAGATTCGTATCATTTGTGGAGTGTGCCTTTGAAGGTTGCCCTGATGTGTCATTTGTTCTTGTGCCTATCGTGACTCTCCCTTCTTTTTTACTCACTTCGTAGAAAAACCTCACATTTGTGAAGGCAAATACTGGCCTGTATCTGCCAAACTATTTGTTACACGGTATTGTGGTTTTGCGGTCTTTGTCAGCACTGTCAGGTATGTTCATGTAGATATTTGAGTAATAAATAACTGTTCAAACCGAAACTTAGGGAGCCGTTGTAGTGGCTGCCTGGGCTGTCTTCCACTTGCTCCAAACTTTAACCACCCTGTAGTGGACAAACGCGGCTTACGCAGTCGAATTACTATGCAGGCATTATCAGCATCGGGGGACGAATACATATAAGAAGTCTTATCAAAAAATTCCTGTTCAAACGGAAACTACGGGAGTCATTGCAGCGGTTGTTTTCCCCTTGCTCCAAACTGTAACGGGGTCCACGGGGGTTCAGTCGGTAGAGCGCTGGCCTCTGGTGACAGGGGTCGTCGGATCGATCCCTGCTCATGCCATGTGGTGGACAAACACCGTGTGCGTGGATTTTCTCGGGGTGCTCCAGTTTCCTCCCACTTTCTTCATTCCACCAACCCATCATCATCATTCATACGGCCTGAGTAATAGTTGTCTAAAGGCCTTAAAATAAATTAAAAATTCCAAACTGTCGCGGACAAACGAAGCCTTACCCCGTCGAACTGCTTTACAGGCATTATCAGTATCGGGGTACAAATACACATACGAAGTCTTATTTAAAAATTCCTGTTCGAACCCAAACCCTTCCCTTGTAAGAGAATAAAATAATATACAAAACCCACAATAAGGAGGAGAAATCATGTTGTCCTATAGTGTGTGAAATAAAACGTCAGAATAATCCTGAAGTGTTACCTGGTTCGTTGTCTAGGAATGTGCCAATTAAAAAAAAAAAAAAAAATCCAGTGTTTAAACGAACTCAGTGATTTTCCGCTTTTCATCGTGGAATTTTTCCAGAATGAAACTCATTTTCCTCGAACGTACTTCTGCCAAGTTTAGTTATGTTTTTTCGGAATAGATTGTATATCGAAGCTTCGCGCACTAACTTTACTTAAAAATTATTTATACGAATATGTCTAGTTTCTTAAGATCCTAGGATAGGTCTGACGTCGTATACTTCGTTTTCGCGCATCTCTGATATGTTTCTTGATTCTGATTGTTACATTCCTCTTTGCCATATAAATATATCTACTGTCATATTCGTACTAGGGAGCTGTGATATGAACCATGAAGTAAGAGGTTTTTCTTCAGTCACAACACGCAAATGTCGGAATGGCACCTTCAAAATACGGCCTGGCCGACATCCTTTCGGCTCTCCTATCTCGGCCTGAGCCTTAGATGCCGAAAGGCCGTAATTATTATTATTATTATTTTTAAAGAAGAAAGAATGCTGCTATTAAAAATCCAATTTAAGATATCTGATACCTTCGGAAACGTCGGTAACTCTATCCACAATCTGTTGCTGTTATTTATAACCTCAACTGGTTTTTTCTGGGCCTAAACTTGTGATTACATTTTTTCTTAGCTTTTATTTACCATTTAGGAGTAAGTCCTTTTTGTATCCGTTTCTCTTATGTAAACTACAGATCTTAGTCTGTACATCGTAACGCTCCCAAGAAAAAGTTGGTCAAATACTGAATTGAGTTTATTTTAAGGTCTTTAGGCAACTATGGTTCAGGCCGTATGGATGATAATGGGATGAATTGGTGGAATGAAGGAAGTGGGAGGAAACGGGAGCACCCGGAGAAAATTCACGCACACGGTGTTTGTCCACCACAAAGTCCACATGGCATGAGCAGGGATCGATCCGACGACTCGTAGCACCGTGGCCTCGGTCAAATATTGAGTTTCTATTTCAATGTTGACCGATTTTACACTGCTCACTGTTCACTGAGTATGGGCATCCTCTTCACTCTCTTTTAAATCATTACTGCTTCTACAGATCCCTACACCCAAAAACACAC
Source organism: Lepisma saccharinum (assembly GCA_022664845.1). Taxonomy (NCBI): domain Eukaryota; kingdom Metazoa; phylum Arthropoda; class Insecta; order Zygentoma; family Lepismatidae; genus Lepisma; species Lepisma saccharinum. Next base: position 1,099 of record JAGDQP010029186.1, on the reverse strand, counting down.
TGCACTATTTGCACCCAGAAATAAAATTCACCAAAGAAATGAAAGAACGAAATACTTTTTTTTTTTTTTAATGAACCCTCTTCTTACGTGAAATCAAATCATAAAATGTCTTTAATATTAAGAAGACTGTGAAAAGTCCATCTTTCCATTACTTTTAGAGAAGGTGGTGGGGATATTATTATTGTCTTAATTGTAATTCGGGACCGTACGGACCGAATGGCCGACAGTTATAAGCTATTTTTGAAAATTTCAAATACAGGCTCAACATTTCATATATAAATCTCACGAGTGACTTACAAGACCTTCCATCGTGTGATCCATAATTTTATCTCCGTTTCACAATACAATGAAGTTTTGTAAGTGTTACAGTAATATGTTTCCATTTTTCTAAAATGTATTTTTCCACATTGCTTTGAGTATATTATTAACCTCGCACTAACAATCACTGCGCATTAATTTTTCAAAGGTCAGCTCACTGATCTACGTGTCGAATGTTTCACGCCAAGGCCCTTCCTTGCTTTCATTCAAACACACCACCTGCATAAACTCAGCTACGAATACTTCTTAAAAACCAGGAAGAAAACTCCCCATTAATTGAATCCTCCTACACATTGTATTTCTAATTTTGACGTCTGTGTAAATAGGTAATTCCCTGCAAGAATTTATCACTTCTGATTAAGAGCAATAACAAATAGGCACTGAGATGTTTAATTCTGAAGTGAAATTAGGGGGTACAAAAGTGACGGAAAGATGTAATGGTGTAGATCTCAACTTAAAGTAAATAATTCAAGTACAGCATACATTTACGATCACCTGTTTATTACTTACGTGACACAGTAAAGCTCCTCTTCGAGCGAGTCAAATCCCACGTGAAAATTTCAATCTTTGATACTTCTACTTCCACTTCATACGATCCTGGGGTAAAATCGATGTTGTCCGGAAATGTTACATTCCAATAACTGACAACAGCCCACTCTTCAAACTGGAAGTTAAAAATAATAATAATGTCTGCCTATCTTTTCTATTTTATATACAAAATATAGGCACAACATGAATATAAATACACGATAAAAAGTCATAAGAAAAATATACACATTAG
>JAGDQP010029185.1:0-23558 GCA_022664845.1 Lepisma saccharinum | reverse complement strand
TTTTGAGGAGATGGTAAACACATTGTGAAAAATCATTCAAATTAAGTTAGAGTTCAAGATACAAAAAAAAACGAAGAAAAAAGAAATGGCGTAATGGTAGCTATGTATCCGTTGTACACTTCCAATATGATTTCTTCAAGACTTTACCTCTATCCAAGTGGGCTAACTTGGTGGGACTCCACCCAACAAGTTATATTTTGGTTTGGCACTTTTATTTTGGTTCGCTGGCGACCAGGTATCACGACGACAAGTTGGCCCACATTCCTGAAGAGGTACAACTTGTCGGGACCGCACCCGACAGGTTATGCCACTTTTATTTTGGTTCGCTGGCGACAAGGTGTCACGACGACAAGTTGACCCACAAAATGTGGTATAACTTGTCGTCGTGACACCTTGTCATCGTCCCGTCTACAAGTATACAAGCGCTGTTCGTCATGAGAAAGACAAAGTTAAAACTTTACAGAAATAATCAAAGGCCTTTCCGAAGGTTCGCATAATTTATAAGTTCCCGAAATGGGGGAGATATTTCTATGTCGAAGATATGTTTCATGGTTGTGGGTTTTAAGCAAAGTCAAGAAATAGTTTTTCCTACCTTAATTAGTTCTTGAAGAGAGATTCGTCGAGTTCTGCTGGTATACGGCTATTCTTAATATTCGACCTTGTACGGCCTTTCTATACGTTCTGGGATCTCAACAACCGAGGAACATGGAAGGAGGGATTTTACTTATTTTGCGTCAATATGCTATGAATGTCCAGATTAATGCACATTAGCTGTTGTTCTGTGGAAACCTCGCATTTTGACGTAAAGTGCTGGAGCTAGCAATAGGTTGAGGATGGGGGAGGAGTCTGGGATTTTTCTATGAGCATATGCGTTACTACAGTCGGTCATTCTGGTGAAGAGCGATTCACACCATGTTGTGCAATCACCTTTGTATTAAACGATACATGTAACAATATTTCCAATAGTTCATATCAAGCACCAAATAAAGTTTATATATATTGTCGAATGATTGCATTGCAATTAATCATCAAATTAATTGTTAATTAGTTAAGTAATTAGAATTCCAGTTCTTTTTGTGTTGTATTTGCAGTCCAAATATACATACAGGAATAAAGCACTTTCTGAATATTACACAGACACTTTTCGCACTGTAATTTTGAGGTTTCAGCTCTCATGGACTTGAAGTAGATAAATAAAGTTCATATAAATCTGTATTCAAAAGAGATGCTGATAGAGTTCTTTAAGGAGATATTTCGTAGGAAACCCTAGGAACTGAACATTTTAGGATTGTTTTGGTTAGAAAATCGAGCTTGTATCACCAGGCGTGGGAGTTATTGTGGGAAAGAGAGCCAAGGAAGTTTTTTGCAGAGATGGGGAATTCCCCCCTCCCCAACAAAATATCCATCACTGTTCTGACCAGGATCTATCATAGCAGAATTAGAAACTCATGAAATACTGAATATAAAACCAAGATTTTTCATCCCAGTTTTGAGTGCAACATAAGCTACTTTTGGCCTACTAAACTACCGTACGCCTCACTATTCCACCCATGATTGTGTCTCACTCTTCCTTTTTGGCACCTCTGAAACTGAAATAGTGATTTTTTAAAGAGGAAACATGTTATAACTTAAGGTTTTTAAATTTGATGATAAGAATTTTAGTGTACCAACGAGCGCATTTGTTTCTAAAATATCGAGCAGAAAATACAGTATGTCGTATTTTACTACCTGTGAATTCCAGACAAACGCCTCATTTCGTTTCGGACAGAGGTTTGGCAATAACAATTTGGACTATTTACATACGAATACTTTACTTGAAGATAATATAGGGCCTACAACCCCACTACGAGAAAATTTTGTCTATGCTTTTTATGTTTGACAGAACTTCTACTATCACGTTCTTCTACTGGTATTTGTTTCCACGCCGAGAGGTTGTTAATACAACATATCGCTGTCAACACATGAACTTCTTTATTAATTTTTATATAACAATTATTTAAGTTTACTGTTAAGTACGAATTTTCTTTTTTTAAAGTTGTTAAATTTTATCTGATTTCTACGTCAAAGCACACTTGTAACATTTGATTTGCATACAGTGACAAAATAGCCTATATGCCAATTTATATCTTTTCTGACAAAATTACTGTTGCCCGATTGGCATGGGTGTAGATGACTGACTCCCTATCCACAAGGCCGTCTCAAGGGAATGGATGTCACAAATCAACCCACAACCAGGAGACTCAGTTCACTCGAAACAACCTTGCAGATAAGGAGTAAACCTAGCCTACACCAGGTTCTTGCAAAAGTATTTGCCATAGAAGTGTAATTTAATGGTTATAACATTGCAATTAAGTTAAATTGAACCAAATGAAAGAACTTACTGTCAAGATCAGAACATATCGCTGAAGAACACGTGATGTACTCGCAGCATAAAACTTAACAAAACTACCAATTACCAACTGTGATGTCCTATTTGTTTAGAAATTCCTGTTGGTCGACTATCTCGTATAATTATGTTGCACATTGATGATTGTAATTATCTGTTTATTCACTACACGTTAATTTTTTAACTTGGTCGTCACACTGCATCCTGATTTCAATAGTTTCAATTCATTCGAAATCAATTTATATCTTTCATTTAACGAACAGGTTTACACGTAACAATTTAGGTCCAAATTTTTAATTGCAGCTTTGACAGAAGCCGAACTGTTAATTTCCAATATTTGTGATTCACTGCATATTTCTGATAAGCATATTTTGTATATTTCAGATTGTAACAATAAAGTCGAATCTTAACGATTTGAAAACATTGAAGGTAAAAATACAATCGACGTTGGGCCACTTCCATTTAACGCACTTTCCTAGAATACATTAAAACAAGAAATTTCAAGTGCAAGGCAGATAGAGTGAAGATCCATGCATACAGAATCTATTACAACAGAGTCGAATTTCCACGGTAGAATAATTTATGTTATAGTGGCCTTAAAATCCTTTGTGCATTTAATTCAAAAGTGAGTCTCACGATCATGCCGATTATATAATATTTCGGACAAAAATTCCACATATTCGATACTGGAAGAAGAAACGAACGCAACCTACCACTCGCCGCATATATTAAACTTATACCGAACTTGGAGCGACAGTAAGCTTTTATTAAAAATGAACATATTGCTAAAGAAGTAGCTAAAATATATATTTAACTTCAATAGTAACATTGCACAAGGCAAATGTGAGAAATCAGTTACCAGATCATGCTATTGCATAGCACAGCATTTGAAACATACAGTCAGCCATGTTTGCCATAACCAGATTTAGCCTTGCATGGTGAAAATCTCACTTTGTACTAAGTAAACTAAGCGTCAGTTATTAGTATCCCTCCGCCACATGGCGGACATGTCAGTGTTAAGCCTGACTTGTCCAGGCAAAGTTAATCCGCTGCTCCCATTACGTTTTGGTGCCGCTGAATGTACTTCAAGTGCTGTTACTTTTCCTATTTTGGATACGCGGAACGTAGAGCAAAATCAAGAGATGATGTACCAGCAAGGACACACACATACGCCCTTGTACATTGTGTCCTTACACCCTCCTCCCTTTATTTTACATCACATCCTGCATTCTACGCAGAATTACCAAACAATATTTATATATGGCCTTGCACTTCTTAGTATTGTAATAGATAGGTACCGATGCGGATTAACATTGCCGTACGGTACATTGCCAGAGAATATTTAAATAAAAAGTCAACTAATAATCACCCAAATATTATTTCGTAATAACTACAACGAAAATTTAATATTATTAGACTAACAGCTATTATTACTACTATTTCACAATACCTACCGTTGATGTACCGTATTTGTAACACAAAATAATGTTTCCTTTTTGCTGCCTCTAACGTTTTTTATATTTCTACAAAAGTTTCAAATTGACTTCAGTTCTCCTATCTCTACGTATTCATTCACTTCTTTGCTTCTTTCTTATCGTCCAATTTAAATTTGCACTTGTTTTGTTTATTTCGGTGCGGATTTCGCTCCACGAGTTTTCTTTGATTTCTTCCATGCCTACTTAACTGCTGCCATCTACGATGATAACGACCTCCGGTGACATGCGCTCGTGGGGTGCGCTAAGGAAATGGGTCGATCATGGCGGCTTGTGGTTTTTCGGCGGTTTGAGGAATGAGAAAAGTAGTTTCAATTATAATAGGAAGTTGGTAGTGTCGAAAAGTTATTTTTATAGCAATTGAAAGGACGTTAATTAAAGACTATACAAATGCTGAAGCAATTGCAAATGGGCCTTCGTGCGTTTTTATTGCTGGCTTCAAGAGTATGGACTTGCGTGTGTTACTTGTTGAAGAAACAGATTAGAGCTGTAAGTATCTTTAATCTTGTCATTTTGAATGGGAAGATGTATTGCTTTATTTTCGTTCACTGAAAATAATAATCAGAGGTGTGCTGATCTACTTTGGCTATGCTCCGCTGTAACAATTTTTCCTTGCTAAAGCTTGTGGCAGTTCATTCTTTTACTATATTCTCAAGTCAATGAATGGACACTGTGTGTGTGTGAGTGGCTGAGTGCGTATTACCACCAAAGGAAATGTGTAATTATTATGATAGCATAATGAAGTGGGCGCAGTTCGTGGTGTGAGCCAGTTTTGTTGAAAATAATAAAGTCTACAGTTGAAATTTGTTGGTGCAAGCCGTTGTTCCAGTAGTAAACTAAAATCGTGTTTACACACGTTATTGGATATGAATTAATGCAAGATTCATAAAAAAAAAAAAAAATACTATTAATTACTTATAATGAAAGTAGTAGTAAGATTAATTCTGGTGGTTCAAGTGTATTGGAAGATTGGGGCTATTTGTTATTAGCCAGTCAATCTCGTGGTAGTTAGATCTATCCATTCCTAATGGTTGTAGCATTCTGTGCTCCTTTTCTCATTGTAGGTTCTATTTTTTACAGATATCAAACAATGTGTACAGTTTGGCCATAGTGGCCAATGTTTTGTATCATGTAATTAAAACTACTGTAATGTGCAATTGGAATTCGTTCGGCTTACACTTTGCAGTGATGTAAACAATCCAAATTTCTTGAGTTGATTTTGAACAGTTTCTTTGTTTATACTTCGCTGATTTCATACTAGGTGAATTTACGTTAGAAATAGCAAATTTTTTGCTTACATAACAAAAGTTTCAACTGAATGATCTACAAGCCGCGTCATTGCGTAACAAGGTGCAATACGTATTAACGTGTTTTCTTTGGCATAGTTCTACATTGTAACTTTTCTCAACTTGAAGTGCTTGTTCAGAGACCGACTTTAAGTACTTAGTATAACGCTTTTTAGTAACAACTGATACGAACTAAACTATACACTTGAGTCTGGTGTACTGTAGAGGTAACTTAGCCAATGTATTAATCCGTGTGATGTAATTATGCCGACAAATGTATTAAAACAATACGGCCTTGTATCCATCTTTATTACAGAAAACACAGCTTTCTGCCTGGCCTGATTATACTTTAAGACCAAAAAAAAAAAAATACTAATCTGCAACAGTTTTGGAAGCAAACCACCACCTTCTGACTGTACTACACAGTTAGACATAGATGACTATACAAGCAAGGAGTTTGTTTTTTAGTTTCAACCAATCCGCGATTGTTTGCTTGTATCGATATCTATGTTTAATTGTGTAGTAGTCTCAAGAAGGTGGTATACTTCCGAAACTTGCGCTTCAGTATCTTTTTGTGGTGGTTAAAATGGGGTTCATTTTACTTTAATTGACGGGCTCAAAGTAACGCGCTAATTGACCGGCTCCGAAAGTGAAAAATATGATACATGACCGCACCTACTTACCTAACCTCCAAGTTCTATTGGTCACTAATTTAAGACTAAATTCGATACAAGTTACGGCATTAGTATTCCTCCGCGTTTGGTGTAGCGAAAGTAAAATTTAACCTTATAATTTAATCAGCCTTGTCATAAAGCTGTATTCGACAAATGTAATAGGAGTTTAGCTTTAAAGCACGATAGCGAGACTCCCGGAATACTCTAACAGGACTGGAGGTAGCGAGAATGACGTCACATTGCGGGGCTCACTGAGGCGTTCATTCCATAGAAAGCAATAGGAAACAAGCATATATTGTAGTTCCCTTTTTTTTCCTTCTGAGAACTAGGAAAATAGTTGGAAGGTTATTTTGTGTTAGAACACAACCTATTATCTTCTCTGGAAGTGCGTAGTGTAATTTAATTTAGAACGCGTTATTAAAACACTTTAGCATTGGGAGAGACTTCAATTAGTTTTCTTTGAAAGAGGATGTATGAAAATGTTAATTTGTGTACTACTGATAACTGAAAACTCAACGAAATAAATCTCATCATTTATAGTTTAAGATCATACAACCTATAAATACCCCCCCCCCCCCCACACACACACACACACAATATAAGAATCAGAGAAATCCACAGAAGGATATGTGAATGTTATAGATTAATCTTCAGTACAGTGTTCGAGTGTTAGGAATGCCAAATTTTGTATCGGAATTCCGAAATACCACATTCCTGAACTCCAAAATTGATTTGGGACTGTCGACACCCCCCACCTACACATACATACACACACGTTAGAGTGTTGCAAAATAACACCGACAGAACCGCCTCACGAGATTCCTGACATGAAAATAAGAAAACAAGTAGGGGTGTTTGGAATTCCGAAATGGAAATTAGCATTCCGGAATATGAATTTCGGAACGTTCCGGAATGTTTGATTGACTTTTATTTTTGACCTTTTGGGCAACTAAGGGCCAGGCTGGTTGAAGTGACGGAATCGATTTCGCACTTCCGAACACCCCTACCATCTAGGGTGCACAAATGTGCGGGTGTTTCGGCGCTATAGGCTGTCGAAAGCGTGGGAATATGAACTTTAGAGCTTGATATTTCCAATACCATTAACAGTAGAACTGAAACGGCACGGCACCCGTCATTTGTCCTGTGTAAGGAAGATGGATAGAGAAATTTCCGTGAAAGAGTAGGTGCTGTTTTCACTGTATTACGTTCTTTTCTTTAGAGAGAGATTTAATTTATTAATGATGCTGAGTGTGCGCGCACACTGGCGATTAAAAGATTGAGAGAGAAAAAAATCACTAAAGTTGTTAACTCTCGCACTCTATGTTTGAACACAAAATATAACCATATAAAAATAAAGTTTAAAGTTTACACTATATAAATTTCTTATTCCAAGATATCACTTCCACCTTTCTCCATTTTGTATATTTACTTTCTTGTCTTCTTTACTTCAAATGTGAACACATTAAAAAGGAATGATTACATCCTTTTGTTCCATAACACACTACTTCTTACTGTGTAATTATGTGTAACTACTTCTTTCTGAGGGTACTTAAGCTATTTAGTTCTTAGAGCGCGCGTAGAGGTTTAAACACATGTGTTGTATTTCTGCAAGCGATAAATCCACCACCTCTGACTTTTTTTTTTCGCGGTGATTTTAAAATTGCGAGTGTGCGCGGTCATAGTCTCAATTAAAAAGCCACCCAGAAAAAAGTGCTAGTGGAAACCTTATTAAGAGTTGAAGTACTTGAACTACTGTCATAAGTACACAAGGCGGGCTCAGGTATAATAAACTATTATCTACATCGTTCTGGTTTAACCAATTATTACGTATGGATTTTATCAAGTGAACAGTGACTAATAAATATCTTCATCCAGGTCATATTTGTTTAAAGCTGAAATTTAATGGCTCCTTGCATACTTTTTTAAACATATTTCTGTTGACTTTATTACTGGCAGATATGAAAGCAATGACGTGAAACACAGCTCAAGTTTCTATTGCAACTACTGTTTGTTCATAAATCATGTTAGCATTTAATTTTTTAAGGGAAATGTGCAACTACATTCTTATTATTTGACAACAACGATGACCAGTGTTTACATTGAAGTTGCTTCTCTCATTTTGTCAGTAAGTCCTGAACACTACCGCCTTTATAAGCTACCGTTTTCCTATATTTTGTCCAAAACTAAATATACGTATTTTTCATGTTCTTGGAGCGAGCTAATTTTATCACTTAAGAACTTAATACGAGAATCTGACAAGGTTTCCGTTCTTTTAGATTCGAAGTTCAATGAAATTGAATTGTCTCAAGTAATAAGAATGAGGGAGGGATAGGACAGCGGAATTTCTTATCCGCATTTATGTGCTTCTGGATTATTGAAGAAAAAAATAGAGTAAACCCAAACTAATGTGTCGTATACCTCAGACCCTTTGGAAAGATAAGTAACCTGCTCTTAAAACACTTATTATGCAATTGATAGTTCTCATACGTATCTTGCTGTTACCGCTCATAACGTCATTTTTCTTATCATATTTTATCATACGTGTCTTTAGAATACTGCTCTAATAACAGGTGCTTGAACTGGTTTATCCTCAACAGTGAGTGCTTCTATGCTACGCTCGAAAGTTTTTAAAGGACTAATTAACATCACCTATTAAGAAACAAGTATTTTATAGAAATAATCTAAATCCTTTTTGGAACAATTGTGCTATTACGACTCACTGATGTAAAATTAAGAACACAACTCTGAATGAACTCAAAAAGTGAGTCACAGACCCTTTTTCTTCTCTTACTGAAAGCGGCAACCATGAGCCCAGCTTGCCTACGTCACGCGAGGGTTTTTGGCTTTATATCCAGGCCTGTTAGAGTGTCCCGGGGACCTCGACGATAGTTATTTTTAAATTGAGATTGAGTCCGGACATAACCGACGCAGCAAATGAGTTTTGCATTGGGGTAGATGCGGTGATAAAAGACTTAAGTGTCTGTACTGATACTGTACTTTCTATTTGCGTGGTCTAGGTGAATACCATGTTGTGCACATATTGCTTTTTTTTTTTTTTTTTCCATTAGTAAGATGAGCAGTGGGGCAACGTATTTTTACAACAAGAGCAAATATAACCTATTTTTATGTTCAGCGAGGGGTGCAGAAATCCACATGCTTGAAAATTTTCTCTTATTGATTACATATACTTATTTCTGGGGGTTAACTTCCGCAGAGAAGTGGACTACACAGTAAAGTTTACAGGAAAACTGATACGGCAAAAGGATGTGCAATTCTTGAATACTAAAAAACAAAAATAAAATGCTCTGACAAGGCGTACACTAGCGTAACAGTTTTGATGTTCCATCAGCACCAAAGACAAATCCTAACAACGCTATGTAAATGCATATTTAAGCATCAGAAACCCATGATTCATCTTCGCCATCACGTTCCAGAGCATGTTCACTTCCCGAAACTAAAGAAATTTGTTTAGTTTCAGAGAGTGATTGGCGGAAGATAAAGAAAGGGTCTCTAGACTTCTGATGCGTAAGTATGCACTTTCAAAGCTTTTTTAGTGATCATCCGAACAAGGCGTTGATAGAACATTGTAATTGTTAGGTTTTACTCTCTGTTTTTGTAATGAAGTGTTGTTACTGTATTTTAATTTACTTAAGTTACGGATATAAGTTCTCAATATAGTTAGGAAAAAACGGGTAACTGGTGCAGTTTCAAATGAAGGCACAGCAAAGCAGACGTGATAACTATTTGCAATAGCGGAATATAACTGGTAGCAGAAGACGCACTGACAAATGCGGGAATTAGGAAGTTTAGGTTCTGCCAGGGAAAAGGATACAATGAATTCAAGCTGATCTGGCTTTAACTTTCCCGCTTTCGCTAACTTGGTGCGCATGAATCTTCTCCCACGCGATGTCACCGTTGTCAAGAAGTATGGGCTATGATAGTCATCGTTTAGGCGATGGTCGCATGCAATGACCGCATTCAGTGAATGCGTGCGACGGAAGTATGTAGTGGGGTAGTTTCGTTTGTGCATTTGGCGCTTGTGCGACGCCGTACTATATACAATTATGTGATTTACTTTTTGTGCATTACAAGTTTAAGATCTTTCTGTAAACAATATTTTTTACAGTATCACAATTTTAGACATGATTACAAACAACTAGAATAATAATATAAGCAGCATTTTAAATTAAACTCAACTTTCTTTCATTATAAAACAATACTTTTACTTAGAGCTGATGAAGTACTCTGCTGCCATCTATTGAGCTCCAAACTTACTACGTCTGTTCATGCGTTCTCTTTCTTTCTGGTTTTACCAACAATTTCATAGCATTTTCGCGCAATTCTTGACGTATTTTTCAATCCTCATCTGCTGAAGTTCATATTTGGCACAAAATAGTTCCGAATTCAAAGAAATCACAAATGTAAACTGCACAATACTCTGCAACGCACGCGATTGCAGCAGCTTGGCTGGTCTCCGAGGAGTCGTTTCAACAGTTGCATGCAATCATGGCACAAACGAAACCGCACCTTAATATATAATGGTCGCACGCGTTGACTTTCGCATTGCATGGATACAAGTAAATTGTGAAATCGGAAGGGATCCACAATTCACGTCAACGAAATCAGTTCAACCAGTATTTATGGTAGGGATGTACCGATATATCGGCAAATGGACACCGATACATTTTCCGAACTATATAAATTCCGAAAAGCGAACTGACATTGAAGAATTAGTTCATTTATATAAAAACGAACATTTAAAAAATGACATGAATTCTCGAGTTGCGTTATAGTTTACTGATACAATGAGTATACATAGTTAAAAATTATTTGGAGAGAACTGTCACTGGTTAAAAACAAATAGCTCTAGAGTTGATAAATAATTTTAACGTTTTCAACTTCGCTTAAATAACCCTTTTATTTATATTGTGATGTGCACATTAACCTGTAGCGATAGCACCCTTTGCATTATATGTATGTGATTGAGAGTCGTAAATAGAATGTAAGTAACTCAAAATACATTATCACTCTAAATATCAACCATTGACACTTAGAATTAAGATTTCATTATGCAAGGAGTTGCTGCTCTTTAGTTCGCTTTACGTGAGATGAACTAAGTTTAGAGGAAATATATTTTCTGTGTGTACCGTAATGTGAAAGTTTTGCCTTATATGTAATATATATTATTTCAATGTTGATAAATTCATTATTTTGAAAAAAAAAGTCTTATAATATATAGGAAATGTGTCCAAAGGTATCGGTATCGACCTCTTCAGTATCGGTGGAAAAGTGGTATCGGTACATCCCTAATTTATACAGACATGACCACAGTATAACTGAATCACGAGATAGCCAAAATCGTGGAGAATTCGTATAATAGTAGTTCACTCCTATGCAGAAGTGTTGCCTTTAATTCTGTTTCTGCTCAGCGCGAACGAGTATAGGACATAGTATGTGGCAAGGGAAGCACACTTCTGTTGTCTTTCATTATGCTGCAATGAAGTGCATAAATGCTGAATCGTATACAAATTAAACCCCATAATGAACATTTCTGTAGTGTAGGGTAAAGGTAATGGCCTGCCTAAATTTGTTTTGCGTTGCACTTAAGTTTCATAACATTCCCAGTGGATTGAAGCAGCTGTTTCTTCAGGAATTCTCCTCTAGTATTGATCTATTTCAGCCTAGCAACCAATTTGAAATGTTTGTGTCAATGCATTAAAGAATTGTTAATAATTGCCTCATGACAACCCTAGTAATTAGATGTTCACTCTTAGGTGCAATTGGTGACCACGGTTAAAGAAAAAAAGAAAATAAAGGATTTTTTTTTAAATAAAAAGGAAAACCGACTAAAAAGTAAAAAACAGTAAATTTATAAATCGGAAAAAGCGCGGGTGCTCTTGCTTACCTTATTATAAAATCATAATATCTAAGAGCACCCAACTTTTTATTTTCCGATTCATAAATTTATTATTTTTTACTGTTTAGTCCTCTCTTTTTTTGCTTAAAAAAGCGTGTTTTTTTTAAAATCTTTTTTCCTTATATTAAGAGCTTCGCACACCCAAATCCTAAAGTGTTCTGCAACCAGTCAAAACCCAACATCGTTGCAGGCTAGTATTTATTTTAGGATAAAGTTCATATTAAATAATTATTTTTTTAATTAATTACAGTTAAGAGGGCTCCTCGCTCCAACCCCTCTTTTAAAACATTTTTCAAAATATTTCAAAAACCAAGAGAACTATCAAAAAATGTAAGAACATAGCGAACTAGAACTTACAAATTACTATGAAATACAATGGACAGCGATCTCGAAATCTTGTCCATTGATGAGTGATAAGTTTTCAAAGATTATGACGTAATTATTTAATTAAAGTCTCAACACTAATCAATGGACAAGATTTCGAGATCGCTGTCCATTGTATTTCATAGTAATTTGTAAGTTCTAGTTCGCTATGTTCTTACATTTTTGATAGTGGTCTTAGTTTTTGAAATATTTTGAAAAATGTTAAGAATGTGAGGGTTGGAGCGAGGAGCCCTCTTAACTGGATTATTCTGTCGTATATCTAGTGATTGAATATTGTATTGTCATTGGAAGCAAGCAAGTTTACAAAATTTTAAAGAAATCGGATGATGAAATGTGAGTTAAAAATCAATTACAAGATTTGTACCAGAGATGAAACATGATTACAGAGTAAGTTAATAAAAAGGATGTAAAAAAAAGTTAGGCGCCATTTTGTTTACTCTAGTCTCGCCATTTTCTTAAAAAAAATTAATTTAAGCAATTTAAAATGCGTAAGTTCACTCATAAAGAAAGCTAGGACCGATACATGTAAAAATTCTTCATCTTACATCATTATAACGGAATTTTCGTTAGAACGAATATATTTGAAATCCCCGCCAAATTCATGCTCTTCAAATTCGTTATAACTGGGTTTTATTTGTACATGCTTTACATGTAAGGAATAATTAGTGATGCAATATTTTCTCAGTACATTTATTATTCCTAAAAAAAGAACACTTACACTAAAATCCCTTCTTAGAAAATTGAGTAAGAGAATTCCCACAACTATAACTTCTTTACTTTCCATAGGATGACAGATGATTTTAAACTACACTCTCATATAGTTACTTGAAATATGCACATCTTCTTGATTTAAAACTTTAGTGCAATTGAAAATGGTTGCAGTTCAATCAGTTTATTAATGTGCTACACACCTAATCTTTATAAGTTGTCCACCTCATCCCATTGCCAACCAAATCACTGCACCAGAACTCGATAGCTACTTTAGGGTCAACTCTATCTGGATTTGGTCCATTACACTTGACCATCAATAGGTCCCATAATAAGTCTACACACAGGCAGTCTCGTTGTGCTGTCTAGCACAACTTTACTAACTGGGAGTGGAAGAAATGCATTTACTATATACCTAATTGCAGGAAAAGGACATTCATCTTCATTTACGACAATGTGCTTCTTCACATCATTAAAAGTGAGTTCTATTTCTGACTGTTTGCAAGGTGTAAACGTAATTTATACTGCAGGTAATCTTCCACTTCCCGGTTGATCCTTGACATCAGAGATGGAAGAGAGGAAATCAGTTCCTTGAACTTCTTTAATCCATACACTATTAATGCCCCCTCGATGGCCCCGGGTTTGAGTCCCGGCATGGGTGGGGATTTTAGGTGGCCGAACAGCTAAAGGCGAATCGTGACGGGCCGAAGTCCAAAGTTTAGACTGACCCATGTTTACCAAAGGGTGTTTTTTTTATCCCCCCCCCCCTTATTTTCACCGGATCAGTTATCTGTACCTGAGAGCTAGAAGCTAGTAAGTCCAATTTTGACCAAAACGTGATAAATGTAGTTTTTTAAAGCTTTCGGAAGGCCTCAAATAATGGTAGCTCGATTCTTGTTGTAAGCATGTTGATAATGTAAATAAGTAGTCTATTATGAAGTAAGTCCATTATCTTCCTTTTTCTGGTGCTCGGAGAAACTTATTGACGGTGTTCTGTGACGGATACGCTGCATTGAATTATGAGCGTCCACGGGAAGTTAGGAAATAAAGCAATATTCAACTCGCAGGTCTAGTCACAGTTGGTGACTGACGGAGAAAAATTTGGCGCCCGCTAATTTCGAGCGTTTCCTCATTATTGTTACCATACAGTGAAAGTGAGGTGAAATTTAATTCCTGGAGTAGTGAAATTCGTAGGCTCGTTCTTTGCTTAGGTTGATGTTAATGGTTGCAGTGGAAGTTTATCATCATTCAAAGAAATGGGATTTATTGGTGAAATGTAAGTCGCGCTTTCCATGTGGTACATCCGTAAATTGATATAAGGCCTTACATGCGTATAAATATTTTCAACGTCTTTTTTTTTTCTTTTTTTTCTGCAAACTTTCCTTTCCATTGTTCCATATGGTAACTCTAAATCAATGATACTGAACAGATATAATGTTTTCTTCACCTTGAATTACAGTAAGTTCACCTAAGCAATGAATATTCACTATAGTTGTTGATACAGGTATTTTCACTTAACAGATTATTCGCGTCTTCACGGGCCGCGTTGGAAAGCACTCACCTCTGGTGCTTGAGGTCGTCGGTTCGATCAATGTTCATGCCACGTTAGCTTTGTGGTGGACAAACACCGTGTGGGTGGGTTTTTTCGGGTTCTCCGACTTCGTTCAATACACCAATTCACGCATCATCCACCCGGCTTTAAAAAATTCAAATTCAGGTACATAAAAGGGCAAGGGATTTGATTAAAAGGTAAGAAACAGTTTATCACAAAGTGAGAACACATTTTTTTTAGAGTGCATGTACCTGGCCCGAGATGGACGAAAGCTTAAAAGAACCGGTAACTTGCATACAATCATCATATTTGCATTCTCTTTTATTAAGTATTTCGCAACGTGGATGTAGCTTTGAGAAATGGCATAAATGAGAACTGAGCTGACAAGCATTTGACGCATACGAATTCCGAAGCACGTAGCGGCTTTTGAATATTATGATCCAAACGTATTATACAATATAAAACAGGACGGCCGGGTGGTCGAGCGGTCTGCGGCGGTAGGCTATCGACTCAACGGTCCCGGGTTCGAGTCCCGGCAGGGGCATGGGTGTGGATTTTAACACTTAACAGCTAAAGGCAAATCGTGACAGGCCGAAGTCCAAAGTTACTAAACTGGCCTATATAAAAATAAAGTTTTTACAATATAAGACAGGGTATGTACTTTCTTTCAAAAAAGTAACTGTGCCCAGAAAGGACGTTTGAAAATTTCTTTATTCTTGAAAACCAACCAAACTGAACTTTGGACACGGGCACACTTAATAAAGTTTGGGTTGCTTTTGTGAAATGAGTTTATTCCGAGAAGTAGTACAGAAAAAAAAATCGTTGAATTTTTCTCCTTCACAAACTGGCAACACTGGATTCACATCTTGATATATCGCCTCTTCTGGTGGTGGTGCTAAAATGGATGCAGATTAAGAAGTGTTTAGACATCTCCATTCCTGTGTTTTGCCTTGTTACTTCGTCTAAACATTGTTTCTTTGAAATGAACCTGGGGCCGGCTGTAAAGCTTGGAATTAATTTTATCCACCCCACAAGGTCATTATAGAACTAGCAGGTGAGCGTTATGATTATATAACCGTCCATATGATTTACTGGTTATCGTGTACAAGTTGAATATGAATATTTCTCTTCTCCATCTCTTCCTGGTCTTTTTTTAAGTATGATGATGTAAAACTCAGTTTAATTATGTAGCAAACTATACTGATTACCGATAGGTCAGTTTAAAACAATGTATTGATTTGATAAATTCATTTAGCGTGGAATTATCCTATAGTAGCTTACTTCGCTGCTAATAATGAATGTAAATTTGAATCCAGTGACCCTCTATCTCCTTCTTTAACATTGTCATTGTAAATGCATTCTTTGCAAAATCTCTCAACCATAGGCCTGAATTTTAATTTCATCAGATTTGAAATGCTTTCTTCATATATTTGAACGGAATAGGTACATTACGAGGGAGAACTTAAAAGAAACTGGAATTTTGTAATAAAAAATTGTGTATTTATTTTTGGGTGTTACAACTTGTATCGCTTTCGAAGTATGATGCAAAGCATCGGCCTAAGTGTGTTTACCATTTTCGAAGAAGTCGTGAAACTCTTGCCAAGTGATACCTTTTAATAGCTCTCTCGTTTCTTTCTTCACCTTTTCCACATCTGCAAAACGTTCTCCTTTGAAATATTTTTAATCCGGTGGAATAAGACAAATCATTTGGAGCAAGTTCGAGTGAATATGGCGAGTGGAAAAGTTGGATCAAGTTGTTTTCAGTTAAAATTTGTTTCACAATGAAGGTTTTGTGTTCTAGTGAGGCACGAAGTTCGTCATTGCTTCTGAGACTGTCTTCCATAATAAGTTCACGAATTCTGACAGTTTTCGTCCATTCGGGAAGTCGAGGAGGGTCTCCCTAAGCGAGGTTGGTCTTCAAGTTACCTCAACGCGGGAAACCACTCGTAAAGTTTTGTTTCTCCCAGAGCACCTTCCTTGTAAGCCGTTTCAAGCATTATAACTATTTTCCCAAAAAGAAAAACAGAATTTCATAGCCTCGTGCGTTGTTTCCACTTTTCTGTCATCACAAAAATCGCGGAACAAGCGACAACAATAAATTACTGCGTGGAACCACGACCACACTGGTCAGTAGACTGATGCAGAAGGGTCCCAGCAAGTGGCATCTAGCGGCAGAAGCATACTATACTTCCACGGATCCGCCCACGAGAGAATGATTCCGGTTTCTTCCCCCCCCCCCCCTCGTATATCATCTCAGCTTTTGTATTGAGAGCTTCGTAAGTTTACGTGTCATAAATATCGGCATTGCGCGAAGGAGTTATATGCAATATTGATTGCTTACGTGAACAACTTCTCTGTGGTTTTTGTAATAAATTCTTGCTCAACGTAATCTTAAACTATCGCATGAAGTTACAATGTAAAAGGATAAGTAACAGAAGATAGGAAACTTGGAATAAGGAAAATCTAACCTGCCTAAGATATATTTTTCATGTGATATGAACAGTCTTTCCATGAAAGTGGTTTATAACAAATTTTTAATGGAGACTAAATGAATAGATAAGATAATTTATTAGTGAAATGTTCGGCAATAAGAAGGTATCCGTGTACATACCTATTAGTCTTTAACAGTCATCTTGTAAGTGAATGTGATGATATAGTTGAATTGGCTTAAGGGCTGTGTTTTGGTAAATTTTAATTTAGAAGTAACAAGGTGTCCAAAAGTGGGGACAAAGTTTTGCTGAGAATGGGTTCAAACACAAAGGAAGTAAGTAGTCTCCTTTCCGACAATTGGCGCCGAGTCAGATTAAAATAGGCATAACAGTGAAAGCAGGCAAAACTTGCCTTGAGCTTTGGCGGAGAAATTTCTTCCAGCTCGTATTTTCGTATCTTCGTATTGAATGAAAAAGAAGGCAGCTCTCCATCCAACAAATAGTAGCAGGATAATTTATGAGAATATAATAATTTATTCAAGGAATTGAAAGGAGATAAACAAAGTTGTCACACACACCTTTTTTTTAAATATACAAGAATGACCTTGGAAACGTCCTCGGAAGACTTATTCTAACTCACCCACCTAAAATGGTTATCCACCAGATGGGGCTGATGTGGACCCCCAGGAGAGAATATACTTCTGATATATACCTACCACGGCTTCTGGGCACGGGATGGACCGATGCGGTGCTGAAAGGCAAATATTGATTAACATAAGAGAGAAAGAAAGAAGTTTGAGGTAAGAAGGAGTGTTGAGTAGCGCCTACCTGCCTATCTGAAGACGGCCGGAGTTAAGGGATAGGTTGTAAAGCAAATGATGATAAAGCAGAATAAAAGTATAAACCAATAAAGAATAATCAAAGCAAGACGAGGTAATAACAGATTTATTGCAGACTGCAAGTCCGAAGGAGGAAACACCCAGAGAGTGCTTGAAGTGTTTCGGGCCGTAGCCCGAGAAGTTCCTATTCAGAACAGCTCGGGGCCACCTTATATAAATTTTATTCGGGTGTTCGGAAAACCACGTGTGATACCATTTCGAAGATACCATTTGGAACCAATTTAGATATCTGCATACACACACATGCTATATGAATACAATTGAAGTTTCAACTTTCGATCTTGCCCCTTTGCAGCGTTTGATTGCAGAACTCTTGTTCTTATCTACTGTTATCTGGATATTAATCTTATTAACTGAAAAGTGATTCTATATAAATCAATTCAGGGGCGACATAATAGGTAAAAATACTACGGTAACTAAAATTATTTACAGTAATGAAACGTGAGTGCCGTTACATTACTGCATACTGAATAAAGTTGAACACCGATTAAGAAAATCATGGTACAATTGACATAGGCAACCTATTTTACCTGAAGAAAGACTTCAGTGTTAAGTTCTTTACATCCCGTAAAGTTTCTGAAAAATGTCAGTATTTGCAGTAATCCTAAAAAGCGCCGAGAAATTTGTTTTACGTTATTGGAAGTTTTCAGCTCCAGTGTGATCTGCGCAGAAAGTGGAACTAGTTTCTTATCGCAACCAGATGCTGGCAGTTTTTGCTGCCCCCATCTTGATCGTTTATTTTCCCTTAAGTGGGAAATATTCTTAATGAGTGGGTATTCCGATAACTTACGGACAAATCGAAAAGTGATTCAAGCGTGGCGTAAGTAGTGGGAGTAACTTAGTTAAGGCTTTCGCAGTTCGACGAACGCATTTCTGACCCTCTATACTGTTTTCTTCTGTTGTTTACTTTTGACTGACAGTTTGGTTCAGTCGGTCAGACGCTGAACTTCTAACTGAATGACCCATGTTCGAGTCCCGCTTGAGGTTTCCTTTCTGCCTTTTACTCCCAGTATCTAAAAATTCATTATCTGTAAAGTTACTGAGGAAAACTGGAAGACAAATAATATACGAGATCTATACAAAGGGGTAAACTCGTTAAGAAAGGGTTACCAGCCGAGGTTAGGAATGATTAGAAATGAACATGGAGATCTTCAGTCAACAAATTACTTAATGTACACAACGGGGAAAAACAGGAATTTTAAATCCATACCGCAGAATCGTGGATTCCCGAACCTAGCAAGATCGAGATCGAAATGTCGGCAAAGATATTGAAAAATTTTGAAATCACCAAGAATAGACAATATTCCAGCCGAATTAATTAAATGGAACGGCACTAATCAAGGAACTACATAAATTAATAAATGCTGTATGGAGAAAGGAGGAGCTCCCAAACGAATGTAAAAGCTTAATAATAGTTCCGAATTACAAAAAAAAAGGCGATAAATCGGACTGTAATAATTACCGCGGAATCTCGTTACTTCAAACCTGTTACAAGGTATTAAGTAATATTCTGTTATCACGCCTAAGTGTATACGTAGATGAAATTATTGGAGATCACCAAAGTGGATTTAGAAGAAATAGATCCACGCTAGACCAGATTTTCGCCTTGAGACAAATTTTGGAGAAGTAATGGGAATACAATGGGACGGTTCACCAGCTATTCATTGATTTTAAGAAAGCATATGATTCTATCAAAAGGGAAAAGTTATACAGTATCCTGATACGATTTAGAATTCCGAAAAAATTTGTTCAACTAATGAAGATGTGTCTCAGCGACCCCATAAGCAGAGTACGGATAGGTAATATGTCAGATAGTTTCAAGATTCGCAACGGATTGAAACAAGGTGATGCCTTGTCACCACAACGTTAGAATATGTAATTTTAAAAATTAAAGGGGACAAGAAGGGACTATCATTGAATGGTTTGAATCAACTGTTCATATACGCTGATGATGTAGATTTAATAAGGGACGATATAGATGCACTACAAAGCAACACCGATGTCTTAGTGGAAGCGTACTATGAGATAGGTATACAGGTAAACATAGGTAAAACAAAATACATGATAAGCCGAAACACAGGGAATAAGGGAAATAAAAAATATTAGTTAAAGTTACTGGAAATTTCAATGGAAGTATGTTGTCTGACCATTTTCACTAACTTCAGAGCGGGGCAGGGGTGGCTTTTCTGCGTATGGAATTCGTTAAAAATACATAATTATGCTAATTTCACATAAACATTGTAGTTTTGGAACCTCTAAATACGTCCCTGATTACCCTATATTATTGTCTACAGCTATTGCTTACGTCCTCATTCAGCTTCTCACGAATTGCCTTCCAACAGTTCTCATTCACAATCCTTTTGCGATGAAACCTGTGCTTCCAGTTCCATATAAAAGAGATTTTTCGAACACTAGTGATTAGGTCCTCACAATCCATTCTACGAAGACCTGCACCAAAGAATTACATTTTCATTCCGGTGAAATTGTCGGAGCCGGTTACCAGCGCCGAACCTGCTTCTGTTGTGTGCTAAATAATTAAAAAACACAAGCTTTGTTGACGCAGGTCTGCGCCGGCTGTCGGAAAGTAGATTACCTGCTTCTTCCTTTGTGCTTGCACCCAATATCTCTATCTGTGGTAAGAGACGGCCTACGTGTAATAATTAAGCAAGTTTCTTTAACAGATCTGTCGATATGTGGTTCTCTTCTAAAGAAGGTACGGGAAGAGGCAATGTGGTGTTTCGTTTCGTTTAGGTGTTTGGATTACCCTGAGATTGGGTTTGGTCTTTCGGCATCTTTGATATTCCTTAACCATAACTCGTAAATTCCTTCTAGTCATGCCAGTACTTTGAATCATATTCACAGGGAATCTCGTACAAACCGAAGAATGTCATTTTTGTAGTAGGTTACAAATTTTAAAAACTGATCCTAATGGAAGAAAGAGCCAGGATTTGTCAGTACCTATTAAGGTTAGCTAAAATATTTGATATTGCACGTGATATAATGTTAAATGGGGCCACGGTGGCTTAGTTGGTAGAGCGCTCACCTCTGTTGCTAGGGGGTCGATCCCTGCTCATGCCATGTGGGCTTTGTGGTGGACAAACACCGTGTGCGTGGGTATTCTCGGGCTACTCCCGTTTCCTCCCACTTTCTTCATTCCACCAATTCATCCCATCATCATCCATACGGCCTGAGACATAGTTGCCTAAAGGTCTTTTAAAAAAAATCAAATATAATGTTAAATATATAGAAGTTTCTTCAGTTGGAGAAAAATCAGATATAGAAATCGACATCATTACGCAGAACAGTTAAATTTAAACTTCGTGCCTACTTGTCATTCATGGTGTATCCTCCAGTCTTTTAATGTGCAAACTCTAATACCTAGAAATTTCGTAGGTTATATCCACCTACATTTTCAAGAGATGAACGTCAAAAGACGATGTCCAGCGGTCAGGAAAGCCGGAAGACCTGGAAAAGTCAGGGAATTTTAGGATTCCTCCATGGAGCGGAGCAGCGAAAAGTGTTGCACATGTTTACAGGAATTTGTGTTTAAGCTAGAAACGGTTGTTTCCCCCGTACTTTTAACCAATACGAAGTTATTTGATACGTTGATCCTGCTATTGCATATGGAAGGCAAAATTAAGCTTTTTCCTTCAAATTAATATGTCGATAACAGTCTGGAAGTCAGCGAATTTTTTGTTACTGCCCGTTAAACAGACACACTGATAAAGTAATGGGTAAGAAATAAAGGAAAGGAAGTATAAATTAGACGAGTTAAGACACTAGTGGGGTGGGGTTGATTTTAACTGATGTTAAATCAATAATATTAAAACGATTTGTGAGAACAGCGCAGATTAGCAGTCATATTGCAACAACATACTGACAAATATCTCTTAGTGCCGATGATCAAAAATTAATCACTTATGGGAGGAAACACACAACAAGTTTATTGCTCATATGGAAAAGGAAGCTTCAAGATCAGGTACCTTCCACTTCAACTCAGGCAAAAAAAAAAAATCCCGCCAAACAATTGGTCATCAAATACGGCAAATGCAGTTTATGAATTGAAGCCAACATGGAAAATGGTCAACTTCGGAACACCACCATTCAGCTATGGAGACAGGTAGAGTTATAATTCTTGTTGTGGTATATACATATGGATGTGTTTTAGTATATGGTTTCCGCATGCGTATCTCGTTCAAAATTAATTAACAAATGAGCGTCAGTTATCCGAAAAGTCGAGGTTTGCGAATATTTTTCGAGCACTTCCGGTTTGAATTTTAAAATTCTGTTTTCGCGATTTGAAACATCTAGTTACCCCATTTCTGAAACAAATTTTGTATCGTTTCTGTGGCCAACCGTTTTCTTGAAGAAAAAAAAATCCAGAAAATGTCAAAAACTGCCATTTTCTCGAAAACTCCATTTTTTTAAAAATCTGAAATTTTGTCAGGTTGTTCACATTTACATGAATAATGAACACACCAATGCTCATTCTCTACCAGTGCTTCACGAATTAACTACAGCCTTTTTAAGTAAGCGGATTTTCTTTAAGTGTGATGTTCGAGTTGGCAACACTAGAAACAATAATACGGCGATAATTGTATCGTGGTTGCGGCTTATATTTATTAAATAAAGATTAACAAGGTTTCTGTAAGTTCCTTTTATTTATTTTTCATCAGAGACCGAAATTTGTGAAAAGAAGGGGAAAAGTCGTGAATAATTAGAAGTAAGCTGAATTTTGGACAGTTGTTACATCATTACTAGAGGTGCATTTTCTCAAAAGTCCACGCTCCTCCCAATGGGCTTCCCCTACAATCCCCCCCCCCCTTCCCGAACTACAAATTTACAGACTTTAAGAAATTGTACTATATCTCCCTAACCAATAGACATAACGGCAAGTTTTTTGTTTGTTATAATTCCTAGATGACCGGCTACAAAAATGTTGATCATGCGTTGTGCGCTATCTCTAGTAGTTTTGCCGTAATTTAGATCAAAAGTGCAAAGTAATTATATTTTGCTTTCGAAATAGACTACGTTCTATCAAATAACAGGGCAATTGTGCAAGACGTGTCTGTTCTAAACAGTTTCAAAATCTCGAGTGATCATAGGATGGTGAGATGTAAGCTGAAACTAAATACTAAACTAGAGAGAAAGAAGCTTATCAGAGGAAAACCGTCCGTTTTAGATCTGGAAAATCTTGGAAAACACAGACAGACATTCGAGATAGAACTAAGCAACAGATTCAGCGCCTTGGAAGAGTTAGAGGATGAAGAAGACATCGATAGCAGAAATAAAATACTGACTGAGATAATAAGAAAAACAGCCAAGGAGATAGCAGGTACCAGAAAGAAAAAAGAGAGCAAAATCTCAGAAGAAACAAAACTCTTGATGAACAAAAGAAGGGAAATGAAAGAAGAGGAAAATTGCATAAAGAGGATTGAGTACATAGAACTAAATAAAACCGTAAGAAAGAAAATAAGAGAGGATGTACGAAGATATAACGAAAATCTTGTTAGAAATACAATCGAGGAAAACAAGAGCCTGAAGAAAGCCAAACAGCAGCTCATGATAGGGAAAAAGCAAATAATTGCAGTTAAGAGACCAGACGGGACCGTAACACGAAATAAGGAAGAAATTATAAACATATTTCAAAATTTCTACACAGAATTGTACTACTCCGAGGAAGAGCTAGGAAATGAAGATTCAGAAGAAATTGATGTTGATGTCCCAGACGTAATGAAAGAAGAAGTGGATAAAGTACTTCGAGGGATGAAGAACGGAAAATCACCAGGAGAAGATGGACTCACAGCAGAGATGTTTAAATGGGGAGGTG
>JAGDQP010029184.1:0-23558 GCA_022664845.1 Lepisma saccharinum | reverse complement strand
AAAATGTAAAATGTAAATTAAAAGAAGTACTGTATGAGAACTGTGGACAAATGAAGAGGACTTGTGTCACTGCAATGATGTGAATCCGTTAAAAGTTCCCAACTTTTCGGATGACAGTGAAGAATCCTCCTTGAACTCCGCGCGTTCATCCATCATGAGCAAGAAATAAACTTTATAATCACATTGCTATCCAGAACATCCAGCTTCGTTCTCTCGTTTCCCTCTTCAGACACATTACAGGAGACTGTGTAAAATTTAAAATCTAAAATAAATGAAGTACTCTATGAGAGCTGTGGAAAAATGAAGAGGACTTATGTCACTATAATGATGTGAATCCGTCTAAAGTTCCCAAATCATCGGATGAGAATGAAGAATCCTACTCCAACACCGCACGTTCATCCAAGATGAGCAAGAAATAAACTTTATAATCACCGGGCCATCCAGAACATCCAGCTTCGTTCCCACATTTCCCTCTTCAGACACATTACAGGAGACTGTGTAAAATTTAAAATGTAATATAAAAGAAGTACTGTATGAGAACTGTAGAAAAAAAAAGATGACTTGTGTCACTGCAATGATGTGAATCCGTCTAAATTTCCCGAATCATCAGATGACAATGAAGAATCCTCCTCCAGCTTCGCATGTTCATCCAAGATTAGCAGAAAATAAACTTTATCCTCACCATGCCATCCAGAGCATCCAGCTTCGTTCGCTCATTTCCAACTTCAGACGCATTACATGAGAATGTAAAATTTAAATGTAAAATAAGAAAAGTACTGTATGAGAACTTTGAAAAATGAAGATGACTTGTGTCATTGCAATAAAGTGAATCCGTGTAAAGTTCCCAAATCCTCGGATGACAGCGAAGAATCCTCCTCCAACTGCGCGAGTTCATCCAAGATGAGCAAGAAATAAACTTTTTCCGCCCCGTGCCATCCAGAACATCCAGCTTCGTTCTCTCATTTCCCTCTTCGGACACATTACAGGAGACTGTGTAAAATTTAAAATGTAAAATAAATGAAGTACTTTATGAGAACTGTGGAAAAATGAAGAGGACTTATGTTACTGCAATGATGTGAATCCGTCTAAAGTTCCCAAATCATTGGATGACAATGAAGAATCCTCCTCCAACTCCGCACGTTCATCCAAGATGAGCAAGAAATAAACTTTATCCTCACCGTGCCATCCAGAACATCGAGCTTCGTTCTCTCATTTCCCTCTTCAGACACATTACAGGAGACTGTGTAAAATTGAAAATGTAAAATAAAAGAAGTACTTTATGAGAACTGTGGAAAAATGAAGAGGCTGGAAAGCTGAAATTCGACATGAAGATTCTTAGACAGGTTGGAATTACAGTATTTTTTAAATGTTAATACTCCGATAAATACCGCAATACCGCATGCATTGAAATGCACTGTAGTTGCGCTCGAAAGCTGACATTCGACACGAAGATTCGTGGGCAGTTTGAAATTATATTTAAGAAAATAAAATGCAGTCACCCACTAAGAACGTTTAGCACCCCAATATCGAAAATGCACTTCTTCTAGGACCGGAAATCTGAAATTCAACATGAAGGTTCCTGGACCGGTTGGAATTACAGTATTCTTTAAAACACAATTACTCTAAAAATACCCCAATATCCCGCGTATTGAAATGCACTGCCCAGTGGCCAAGAAAGCTAAAATTCGACATGAAAATGTGTTTCCAGGTTGGATTTACAGCAAAAACTTTAAAATGCTGTTGTTCAATATCAACGTTAAGCAACCCAATATTCCCGGGTATCAAGACTGCACTTCACATTGAGCTGGAATGCTGAATTTCGGCATGAATGATCGTGAGAAGAGTAGAACGAAAGAAAAAGTTTTACAAATGTAATTACACCGTTAAGAACTCAATACCTCTGGGTAGCGAGATTGTACTTCCCGTTGCGCTTGAAAGATTCAATTCGGTATCAAGTTTCGTCTGCATGTTGGAAGTATAGGGGAAGGAAATACACTGTTATTACCCCAACAACACCGTGAAGCACACCAAATATGCTTGGCTATGAAAAATGCACTTCCCGTTGTGCTAAAAGGCTGATAAATTTGACATGAAAATTCGTGGGCAGACTGAAATAAAATGAATAGTTTTAAAAATACAATCACACCTATAACAACACAAATATCGCCGTAAAGTACCCTAATGTGAAGGAGTACCAAACATGCGATTTCTGTTGGGCTAGGAAGATGTAATTCGGCGTGATGAATCACGTAATTTGGGATTATAAGAACAATTTGAAAATACAGTTATACCTTTAAATACACCATTAACCCTGTTATTGAAACTGCTGTTTCCGTTGGGTTCGAAAGCTAAAATTTGAATTAAAGTTTCGTGGACAGGTTGAAATTAGAGGATTTTTTAAAAAATGTAATGATACCGTTAAATACACCAATAAAACCGTTAAGTACTCCGAAACCCCAGGTATCCTAAATATACTTACCGTCGCGTTAGAAAGCTGGAATTCTGCGTCAAGTTTCGTGCGCAGGTTGCAATATCAACAAAACGTAGAAATACAATTACACTGTTAAGACCCCCAATAATACCATTAAATAACCCAACATATCAGAAATTCAAAATGCACTTCCTTTGGGTTGGAAAGCTTAAATTTGCCCTAAACGTTCCTGTGCAGGATCGGATTGCAGCAACATTAAAAAATTCAGTTACATCTTTTAAGTACCCCAGTATCCTTGGGTATCGAAAATACACTTACACTGAGGTAGAAGGCTGAACATGTTGCATAAAGATTCGCAGACAGATTACAATTACAGGAAGTAAAAAAAGGAATTCCATCGTTAAGTACCCCAATACCCTCGGATGTTGAAAATGCACTTCCCATTCCACTAAAAAGCTGAAAATCAGAATGACGATTTGTGAGAACGTTGGAATCACAGGACAAGTTTTCAAAATCGCAAGTACGCCGTTATAACCCCAATAACCAGAGTTTCGAGTTGGTACTTTCCCATCAGGGAGAAAGCTAAAACTCAGTACGAAGATTCATAGGCAGGTGGGGAAAAAATGCAATTACATTGTTAAGTTCTCGAATAATACCGTTAAGTAGGCCTACTCCAATATCGCCGGGTATAGAGAATGCATTTAAATGGGTATAGAAAGCTGAAATTCGAGTGGGTACTTTGAAGTTTTGGAAAAATCAAAATTAGCACATATTTCGTTAAGTGTGTTAAAAATGAAAATGACAGTCATTCCGTTAAGTACCCTATCCTAATAAGAATCCCTACTCCGGAAATCGGGACTGCACTTCCCGTTCACCTAAAAAGTTGTGATTTGTATCTGATGAAATAACTTATACGGTATTTCGTATGTTCTCAAAACCCATTTTGAGTTAACCTAACTATTCAATCAAATATGTCTACCTAACAAAGAAAAACTATTGACAATGTCAACAAGATCAAAGCCTATTAGGCTTATACTGGTACCAAATTTACATTATACTCTTTGAATCATAATTCCTAAGTATTCTAATGAATTATTTCATTGTTTTATCTCTCCGTGGAAGTTTTATTAGCATCCATCATCTAAAATGTCTCATCATTCAAATAAACTGGCAACAAGGGCTAAAAAAGAGATTCTTCTGTAGTCTCTCCAGTAATAATTGCTCGCCTATCGAACCTAAGAATTTCATAAACAAATTTCAATTTCTTTCGTATATGCCCTGAAAAATTAAAAGACTCTTTATATTCTAAGCTACATCTATCACTCAAAGTGCGCTTTGTCCTTGAATTAAAATTTTAACAGTTAATCAATTAAATTAAAATTTCGTAACTTTATTTGAAGCTACTTTCATGTTGATATTGGATCGTAATTCAAATACCTACACATGGAGATGATGTTTCAGTAGTTAAATGAATGTGTTTTTCTGCATACATACGTGTACCTACTCTACTAACGAAAACAGGCGATGCAAATGTTTCCAGTGAACCTCGATGATAACTGTAATTAATTAATGTCACAAAATGTTCATAATATGTCTGTATACATCTATCAGAATAGAGTCATAGACGACTTTTTTGAATTGGATTCAAATATCAGCAAGGGTTCTAAGAAACCCAGTTTCCAAAAAAAAAGGTAATTCCGAAAGTAAAATTAACTTACAAGGGATGTGCGTGACCTCGAACCGCACGAAAATGTGGTTAGAATATAAACCGCTCATCCCCAAAACAGTGGTACGAGCAATTCGCATGCAAAACTGCGCGTCTCACCTCGAGAGACATTTGAATGATCACCTATTCAAAGTCTAAGAGAGGAACTTTGATAACGAAAAGAAACAAAATATCGATATAAGAGAACCAAAAACACACATATTGCAATTTCGTGAACGATTGCTATATTTCCCTCTGCTTAAAATAACTACGCAATCTGAAAAAAAAAACAAGTTTTCCACTGATCTGATAGTGTTGCCCCGCTATTCAGTCCTCAAAGTGCAGGTGTGGGATTTCAATGAAGTGGTCAAAGCAAAGTTGAACAGAACAAAATGCACATCTGACTAAAGCCACTTTTTCACATTCAACGGCACTTCTGCATTCAAGCAGTCCATTATCAATCGCCACACTAATTACATTTTCAAACAATTGTCAACGTCATAGCCTGCCTTTTGCCAAGCATATTGTAACATAGGCTTGTACGTCGGTGCAGAAAGTTGATTGTATAGCACAAAGTGAAGACTGATGATGATATGACGATCGTGTAACTTTACTTCTGTTTTTCACATTGTACGTAGTCTTACAAAATGAACGATCCTTCTCACGTAGAGCTTATATTGCCAAAAGAAGTACACAAGAGATTAGCAATATTTTGTTGTCATTTATGACAATATCTTCAGCATAACATCCTTGTTCGGAAAACTTTCATCTAACAGAGTACGATCTTTATGGCCTGATCAGAAATCACACAGCAATAGGCTCTTCGCATCGTCACGTACATGTTCACCAAGGACGGTAGTAGAGAACTTTTCATATGCTCTTTCGTCATTTTGCCACTTTTGCTTGCCTCCACATGAATATTTCGTGGACATGTTGCTTCACATTTCTTTGATACATTTGGACCAAAAGTTCCTTGTGGCTCTTAAAAACAGATATAGAGCTTGTTAGCTAATCTGCCACTTATTCATAAAGCCACATCAATTGTATAGCTGTGTGTAGTGCTATGCACAGACTGCCAAACACCAGCTGTAGTTTTCTCGCCTCTGTGAGATAGTGTTGACAAAGAAGACATTTCATAATTAAATTGACTTTGGTCACTGATCCAAACATTTTTTTCGTCCACACTTCTGTCTGTTACATATTTGTTCACTTCATTCACAATCCTTTGTGCCTTCTGACGAATACTATGATCTTGTATGTCCTTACGTGTGATGAACGTAGTAATATGCCTGGAATAAATTCAGCCTTAAGTTTGTTTGTAAAAGTAATCAAAGCTGTGAAATTGTCTAGGACAACCACTTTAGACGCTTCTAGTGCCCACATTTGCAGATGCAAATAGTGAACAGCAGATCCATACGCTCTTACCCTATCAAATTGTGACATTACATACTTTTTTATAGTTTTTAATTGTGACAGCCTATTTCCCTTAAAGTAAGTTCGATCTCGCCGTTTGCTAGTCACACAATTTGATTGACTTCGAATGCACTTATAGCGCATCATAAGTTTGCTATAGGAGTTGAAGCCACGATTGTAATAGTCTTCATAAATGCTCTCCTGTATGTTGTCATCAATATATTGTAATATACTGGCCCTCGACATTTTGGGTGGAGATGGTTCGTACTCACTTTCACTTGAAGGTTCCTGTTGCTCTGGAGATGAAAATCTTGTCCTGCTGGACGGGCAAACTCTTCCTGTCCTTCAAAATGATGCGTATTTTCATGAATTTCTGCGTCATCCCCAATGTATTTGTGAATTATTATGCTATATAACATATTCAAGAACTCCATATCCTCAACTCCGATTGCGTTTCCATATTCAGCACGTTCACAACTTTGCCTCTAACAGTTAGACAACATTCATGATTAATTCGCCCCATGACACCGATGTAGTATGTACACTCTTTACACTCTACCCCACAACCGAACACTCCAAAAGAAGGCCTCCTACTTCAGCTATACTATTCACACAACTAGAGTATAGGTGTAACCGAATCCAACGGTGCACCGTCGAGTGTACTACTTGCATCGTCACGTTGTACCCTGTTTAGCCCCGTTGTCCGATTTCAAACGGTAGATGGCACTACTGTAATAACAGTTGAAATGGACGCAAGGTACATGTATGAATGTTGAAGGTCTTATTCCGAAGAAATGCGAATTGAATTTTTATTTAAGGCTTTTTGGTAACTTTGGCTCAGGCCGAAGAAAGTAAAATGTTAAACAGAAAGTTATCAACAAATGTTATAACTATATTGCAAGAGTTTACTAAATGCAGATCGTGAGAAAATAATAAATTTCCTCGAAGAATGATATCTGAAAATATGCAGCATCTTACTGGATTTCTATAAAAGTAAATAGGGGGGACGGGGTTGAATTGTAAGTAGAATTTTTCAGGATCAATTTTAACAGTAAAAATTTTAAAGTTATACTCAAAATTTTGGAGGGGGTGATCCCTCTATCGGGGTATGAGAAAGGGCAGAACCCTATGTGACATATCAAATCAAGGCACTTCTGTTGTTGCGGTTTGAAAATCTTAATGTAGTAAAATAATAATAATAAAAAAAAGAAAATTCGTTATGCAAACCTGCACATAGAAACACAAGTGAAGACGCGAAAGTAGATATTCTAGGACAGCAATTCAAACAGATATCTGCATTCGGTAGGTCCGGGGTCGATGTCTATTGCCTGCCTGAAGTTTTTCCGTGTTTTGTTGTTGTACCAGGTAAATACGAGGATGATAATTTGAAACTAGGTCACCTGTGGTCTACTCCCTCACCTATCACTCAGATATCTGGAGACTAAAAATTTAAATTAATCAGGTAGCAAGTCATGGTCACATCTCTAGGGGTTTACTTGCTGCTGTGTAGATAACCCCTAAGCATAGCGATAAAATATCTCGTGAGACTACTATTACAAATTGTACTAAGCTTGTCTCTGGACTTTTTTTCTGTAAGAACTATGGTAGCCGGCTGGTCCGATACAATCTTGTACTCAGGTTAGGTAAATTTACTTTCGAAACAGTAAATAAAGTTTTTTTAATCCCATCTGCGACCTTGTACATGTAAACTTTAATGATACGATGGTGGACCATTTATCGTAACTCCGGAACTTTTTGACTTAAGTTTCTTTTCTTGTTGTTTAAATTTCTCACATTAGGGTAACAGGTTAATTTAATCTTATTTTCATTAATCTTGATTATACTAGGTTAGGAAAAGTTTGATTGAAGCGTGCTTACCCTAAAGTGGATTTGTTCCGGTGAGAATAAAGCATGAGTGGGATAATATTCCGAGAGTACTCGGTCAGACTTTTTTGTTATTTTCAGCGTTATCAAATTTAATGTAACCTGAAGAGAAGCTGACAAACTCTACACGAGCGGATCATCCATTTACTCCTAAACCAAGCACTTTCCTTTTTTTACATGCTAATGTTGGCATGAGGTTTATATTAATTCGTAAAATTATCGACATGGTTTATCTACCGTGTACAAAATCCAATAATGCCGTTTCTCATTAGGTACGACAACGCCAAGAACGTGATGCAACCTTCACATAACAAAAGTAATTTGTTTGGGGGTGTACTCGATTATAATCACTGCACGACCCTAATATTCTTAACTTTTTCATGCAATCTCATGTCTTTCATATTCTGGCTTGAGACTCAACACACTACGTTAAAGCAAGGTTAGGGTAGATTGCATCAAATACGAAAAAGTTAAAAGAGTACAAGGGCTCTGAAGTGTTTACAATAGAGCAGCTCCGTGATAGGTTACATTACCTGATCCGCACTATACATAATATTACACTCTTTTAATTCATGTGCACGAAGTTACACATGGGTAATTAACAAAGGTTAAGTTGCTTGCGTAAGGGATACATGTATCCCTATTATTTAGGATAAACTTTACTTTTGGAACCCCAGGTTCCGCCAGCTTTAAGACATATGTACGGTCTCTACGTCATTCCCTTCAAAATAATTTAAACTGACGCTTCTATAAAACCTAATGACAACCAGAAATGTATGAAGTATTATGAAAAACTATGTCTCATTATTATTTCGTTAAATACGCACGCTAGTTTATGCTTTGTATGGCGCGTATTTATGCTTAAAAATCACGGACTACAGTGTCGAAAGAGCAAAGACAGGTTAGAGAAATGTAATATGAGATATTTTTATTACACGCTATGCACATTGCCTTTAACACTCCAACGTACTTTCCGCTCTTTCACTCTCATTTCATAATTTGAAACTGTATTATTTTGCGTTTCAACTCTTCCACGCGCTTTGCAAACATTACATTTCTCCTGTAAATTTTACATATTTAGGGCCCCCAAAGTAAAATTTGTTCATTATTTCTAATGAAACTGATCTGAAATCAGTTATGTATAGCGTGGGCCACAAATCACCGTAAGTCATAACAACTGGTTTCCACAAACGATTGCATTTATTTCGGAAATTTATCGAACTATTAAAAAAAGCTGATTAACGTTTAAAAAAACTAAAACACACACATATTTAATATCTTTAAATCAACAAATTACTTTCTTCTTCTTCAAATATGGCTTCTAGCCACACAAACGGTGGATACGTTACATTCAAGCGTACACAAGATGTGCCGTCGATACACACCCTTCATTACGCCCTACGCCGCTCAATTCGGATAGCAACAACGGCGCATCAAACGGTACAACGGCATAATCAAGGGTGCTAAATGGTGGATTCGGATAAACCTTAAGTTCTTGTTCGTACAGATACAACATGCATTATTGTACAGGTACATTATGCACCATTTGCAACATGAAAAGTACGGCATAGTCTGAACTTCGGATATCCTCGGAAGCGTTCGACAGAACCTGACGATGACGTCACTCGCAGGATAAACACTAAGGCAGCACGATATACAGCGTAATGAAACCTGTACTTTACATAATTTCTTTTTGTAATTAATGAACAATTTACTCATATATTTTTTCTCAAGGCCTATAATTTCAAGCTCTAGATATATAGGGGTCTATGTATATAATTTTTATCATAATATCGGGTTACAAATATATGCTGATTAGACAATATAGTCTACGGCGTTATTCTCATACCAAGTCTATAACTCGGAAAATATATAACTTAGAGCTTTGGGGGGAAAGAAGAGAGAGAGAGAGTATAACTGCATATTATTGAATTATGATACTAGGAATCAGTGACGTCCAAGAAATATCTCTACGGGTTATGAACTTCATAATTTGTAATGGAAAGTAGAGTAGTCTTTCATTTAATTGGATTGGAATCTATACAAAAACCAACTTTTTTTTAGGAAATATTCTGTTTTATATTTCCTGCGGTTTGACAGCTCATTTTGATGGTACCAATATTATGCCAGCAACTTTGTCCATCACCAATAACTCAAGAACAATTTCAACGTTAAATAACTGATTCCCTACACACTTTCCAGGCTTAGGACTGACAAAATAGTTTCTGGATTTTGCAGTGTTTTAAATCAATGGACAGTCACCTTGTCAGTATGGACATGATTTTAATTTTCGTAAGGATTACAATGAACACCTTTGTACTCACTCCTTTAACCTTTATGTCCTAACAAAATGAACAGTTTGAAACCCCTAGTATTTAAATTAAAACAAATAATAAAAAAAAACACCGCTTTCTGAGAGTTGTAGAGTGTAGTCTGAAGAAGGAAGTGGTATACTTTTGAAACTGTTAAGTTTTAATTTCTTTTTGTTATTAATTAAATAATATCAGCCTTGTCAGAAAGCTGTGTTTTTCTTTATTCAATGTTGTTGTAATATCTAAAACTCCTAATGTTGAGAAATTTAAAAAAGACACAACAGATGAGAAAAAAATATTATGTGGGATCATTATGAACACAATTTTTTTATACCTATTCAATGGCTTTTAATATCAATAATAATAATAATACCATATTTCTTCGAATCGAAGACGCCATCAAATCTAAGGCGCACCTTAATTTTGGGCATCTAAAATCTGACAAAAACATGCGCCTTAGGTTCGAAGAAATACGGTAATAATAATATAATTAAAATGTTTCACCATGCTCATTTTGTTGAAATATTCCATATCATGTAGCTCAAGTGTTTAAGTTGTGACAGTTCATCATGAATTCTAGTAATGTGACCATTTTCTTGCTTTATTGACATTTCCAAGATTTTATTTTATTTTCAAATTTATATACCTAATTCGAATGAAAGTTCATGTTTTGGCCTAATATACAACCTTTTTATTTACTAAAGGAAGCTTTGCGCATAGTAAAGTAATAATATTTCTCATTACTCCGTATTTTGTACTAAAATTTTCTGCAGGGTGGTATGAACGAAATGCATTTACCATTATCGTTTACGGTTTGAAGGAATTCCTAACTTAATGACTTGGTTTTTAAAGTACAGTTCGCGACATTATAATAATCCAACTTTTGCAGGACATGAGGTAGTTTATCAGAACGGGACGTAAGTTTGAATCCATATTACAGCATTTGTGTGCTAAATAAACCGCTAGATAACAAAGTATTTGAATTTGATTTGAATTTTATTTTAGGGTCTTTAGGCAACTTTGGCCGTATGGATTGTAATGAGAGAATTGGTGGAATTATGAAAGTGTGAGGAAACGGGACAAAAATTCTCACACACCGTGTTTCTCTTCCACAAAGCCCAGATTGCATGAGGTGGGATCGAATGGATAACCCCAAGCACCAGAGGTGAACGCTCTACCACTGAGCCACCGCATAACGAAGTCCTTGTTCTGAGCAATCATCATGGAAAGTGACAAGTTACAAAATCCTTTGGAAAACTAAAATAAGTTCTGCCTTCGGTTTTTCTTTTGTTTTTTTACACGAAGCAACTGCAAGGCGTCCTTGTAAAATATTGTTTTATTTGCGTTTGACAATTGAGTACCCTACTATATACGTAGGCCTATGCACACTTTAATAGATCACTGAAACCACACTAAAAACAAAAAGCACATACACACACATTTAAAGAATAGCAAAACCTGCAATTACATCCCAAACTCATATGTTGTTAAGCTTTAAACCCTCTCAATCGTTTACTTACATCGTGTAATTCTTTCCTGAGAGTGACGTCAGTGGTTGGTTCCACCTACGACCCTTATTTTTCAGCTTTGGGCGGGAAGACTGCGCTACTTTCTCAGTATATTATACAAGTACTTTGGGTACGACGGTGTACCGAAAATGCGTAGAAAATAATGCACTCGTGGCACAAGATGAAGAACGCGGTGAGCGGGAGCACTGTCTTGATTTAGGTAAACTTGAGGATTTAGAGCGAAAATTGGCCACCAGGTGTGACTCAATGTGGCCACACCTTTTGATTGATGGCCGTGGCGCGCAAGTTTTAAGTACTTTTTAAAAAACCTGGTGCGATATCTTCAAATAAAATTTTATTGTGCTCAAAATTTTGTCCTATGTTTCTACCACCAAAATTAACTGTATCTGTCATAATAAGAACCATGGGGATCCAAAATTTGTCTCTGGGCATTTTCTTATAGTGGAACATCTAATTCAAAGTTTAATATGGTCAAAATTTTGTCAAATTATTGCACCTTTTTGCACCAAAAAGAATAATATCTAGCCCTACTCCTCACATGACGGTCAGAGGTGGAATCCAAAACTTTGCCTCAAGGATTTACTGCTAATGTGACATCTTCACATTCAAATTTTATTGTATTTTTGTACCCATTTATTTGTACCTCCAAATATGAATTCATACCCCTCATATAATTCCTTGAGGAGAGTAATAATATTTTGCCCTTAGTAATTTTAGCCTACCTGTGGCAGATTATCTTCAAACTGGAAATTATAGTTTAGATAATTCACATTTAGCTATTTACCTGAAAGTTGGAATCTTTGGAAATTTGCTAAGCAATGAAAAATGATTTTGGTATGTTTACGAATTTGAATTTAATTTAATGTCTTTAGGCAACTTTCGTTCAGGCTGGATGGATAATGATGGGAGAATTGGTGGAATGAAACAAGTGGAGAAAACGAGAGCACCGCGAGGAAACCTACTCACATGGTGTTTGTCCAGCACAAAGTCCACATGGCACGAGCCGGAATCCAACTGAGGACCCCAGGCACTAGAGGTGAGCTCTCTACCACTAAGTCACCGCAATGCAGGTATGTTTACTCGTAAATATGTGTGAGACTTTAATGAATTCATGCGTGAGACTTTAATGAATTCATGTGTGAGACAAGAGGTTCGTTAGTTCTATAAACGTTGCTGGAAGGAGGGCTAGAACCGCGCTACTCAGTGGTAGAGCGCTCACTTCTGGTCCGTGGGGTCGTCGGCTCTATCCCCACGGATTTGTGCGTGGGGTTTGTCTGCCATGTACACAACACCGTGTGCGTTGGTTTTCTCGGAGCTCTCCCGTTTCCTTCCACTTTCTTCATTCCACCAATTCTCCCATCATCATCTATTAGGGCCAACCCAAATTTGCCTAATTCAATTCGAGGAAGGCTACTGAAAAGCAAAATGTGTTCTTAAGGTCCATTCAAAGAGCCGATATACAGAAATACAATAGATTTTAACGTTTAGTAGAATAATAAACGATACAACCGGGATTCTTCCTTTGTTTCTTGATTACCTTCAACTATAAAAATAACACTCACTGTCAGATATTTTTTTAATAAACATTTTTTCAGGATGAATCATACAAACCAAATGGGGCTTTCACGGACTGAACAGTATCCAGGGAAACAACATTGTTTACAACGAAAGAATAAGTCCTCCTCTTATGCCATCCAACCTAATGACCTCTTCAAGTAGCGTATGTATCATGTAATTCTTGACACGAGACGCGCTGCTTCTGTAAAGAAAAAAAAAGAACATGGAATGCGGCAATGACGATGTCGAAATCTCCCGAGAAAACTCACCGCATGGACATAACACAAGGAGAGAAAGTACTATAGGTACTAAACTGCATTAACAAAACAACTTAGGATACCAATCACGTGACATCCCCCAAGAGCTGCTTACTTACGTCACAAATTGTATGCGAGATTCATTAATCCTTGTCCTTTCTTCTTTTCCCGAACATTCGTCACGTAGGCCTTCGAACGAGCACTCTCAGCCCAAGATCACAGATGAATGATAAATAAGGGAACACATTTTGATTTTAAAGGTGATTCCAGTCAGGGATTTTGCCAGGATTTTCAATCCAGTTGTGTATTGTCTGTGCTGAACTGGGCTCGCGCAAGCTCTTTATATTATATTTGCAATGATTCTGCCCATTGAGAAGCTATGGTGAAGGACCCTTGGAAGGGTCGCCCCCCGCATTATGGTGTTTTGAACCATAGTAGTTACGCCCCTGGTGTTGTGGCATTCAAAATAGCACCGGGGCGCTTGATTCAAAAATTGTTCGTTAGAGTATGACTATGGCAAGTTCTCAGTGATTCTGTCAGGTCCTCTCTGCAGGGAACCCCCCAAAACCTCGAGAGCACCCCACAACTTTGAAAGTTTTGTGGTAAAAAATCGATAGAAACCGTGCAAAATTCCACTTGCACCCTTCCAATTTTGACTTTAAACTTCCCTCACCAGAACTGAAAATCATGGCGGAATCCCTAAAAGCATTGTGTAATTAATGTATATGTATATATGTATGTACCTTTGCAATATAACGATGATAGCATTAATGCAATATCTGCTACAAGAGTAATCAATCAACCGTACCCTTCAGCAAAGCCATATTCAGGAAACAAATTTTATTACTTTCACAATAAAATCTGTCGGAAGTTCTTAAATTGTGGATTTTAACTAGAGAATGTCACAATACAATACGTACTCTGTAATGTAACACAACCACACGTCGTAATTAAGTCTTTAATGTTTTTTTTCTCTTGGATATTATCAAGAAAAAATAACAAATTAAGCAACACAAGCAGGCATGGTGCTCCCTGACATATAAAAGAAGTACCGGTGCGACGCCCCTGATACGCAAGTCACAAGTGTTCGACATAATCAGAGCTCTCAGCCTTACCGAGGGACGTTGAGTGCTAACGACGGTTTGTTCCGAATTACAAAGTAAGGATAAGTGAGGGCAAGGGCCAGTGATTTATCTACACCTTCCAACACCCTTCTCAACACACCCCAAAATTTTCGAATACTCCCTGCCCTAATAAATAATTGTTAGGATCCCCTTTCAGGGGATAATGCAATGTTCGAACCAAAATAAAAATTCCGGAGGAGCTGACATGAAACAGTAGGGATAAAACTGGTGAGTCCACAAAGGGGACAAAGATATATTTTGAGGGGGAGGGGTTCCCCCTATTCCCCGTGTAGCGTCATCCCTGCTGTAATATTTCAAATTGTATATTCGTACTGGTTCTAAAAATGTATGTATTACATGAATGATTCACAGAGTTCCACTTACAAGGAAACTGTTTCCGGTGGGACACGAAAATCAGTATTAAACTTCCACAGTGCATTGATGATGTGTGATGTAGTATTACGTTTGGGAGAATCGCCGCGAATACGTTATTACAGCGAATTTCAGATCAGCATTGCGCGTTGGGAAGGGGAAGTGCGCGAGTTCGAACACCGCTGCCAAACATTGTGCCTGAAAATTTCCAGAGTTTCTATCAATTTCACGAGTAGAATGTGGAGTTGATATTATAATTCAAGCCCTGTTCACTAACTTCCACTCAGACACGATGTTTGGAAGCGGGGTTCGAGCCCACGCGCTTCCCCTTCCCAACGCGAAATGCTGATCTGAAATTCGCGATATTAACGTATTCTTCGCAGGGGTTGGGGGCTATTGGATCACAAAACATGAGATAGCACTTTTAAATTTATCACAGTGATAGTTCCAGGTGCTCTTTTATACTAATGATAGCAGTCGGAACGCACATAACGTTAAATATTGTAAAATTATTTTACCTACCAAGTTTCAGTTCATTGACTAAATATAATATTTGAGAGTCTCAAACACAATTTCTCGAAAAGTTTTCAAAGAAACTAGTAAATGATCACATTCTTCTGTAAATAGAACCTAAATAAGATTAACATAATGCGTCACTTGACCCATGTTGTCATTTGAGAATATTTCACTTTTTACCACTAGACCACAATAAAATGAAACAGCACACAATGGTAGACCACGATGGCACACTCTCACTTAAATTAAAAGGAGCGTGTGTCGGGATTCCTCCTGAAAATCAATTGGTTACAAAATTAACGGAATGGGAAGTTTCCTTTGGGTCGCCCTGTATTTATATAATATTAGCATTTGGCAGGGATCAGAGCAATTAATTAACACGTTAACTTCATCAATAACTTTAATTTAACATTTAAATTATTTTCAGCGTAACTTTTTATCTAACAGTGAATGGAAATGCATAACTTTAACACATACGTATGAAGTGTTGCCTACCCTTTAGGCATTCAGAACAAAATTTCGAAAACTTTGAAGTCCTATAACTCGTGTTCTGCGAAACTCTGCAACGTAGTACTACAGGAGTGTTCATTTCAAGACATCATCAACGCACTGTGGAAGTTTCATGCTGATTTTCGTGTCCCACCGGAGACAGTTTCAATGGCAGTCGACACTGTCCCGAACTCTATCTTAGTTTCTACAAAATGTAATTGAAGCTTTTCTTCCTCTTTGCAAAAACAACAGTAGTCAATTTTACTTTCTATTTTTTTTTTTTTTTAATTTAGGAAGGAGAGATCCTTCCAAATTCCATAAGGCTACCAACTTGCAGTCCAAAATCGACGCTTTCCAATGGTAAATGCAATAAAAATTTCGCCATAAATCATAAATGATGCATTAAATTAAACTTTAGTTTTGGGAAGGTGATTATTAGAAGTTAAATTGGGTTATCAATGTTGCCAACCTGGTATATCGTTTTTTTTTTAATATTTTTAATATCTATTAAATATATGGTATCCTCTAGTGGTGGTAATAATATATGAAACACAGAAGTCAGTGTTTGCAAGCTGTTAATATAATACAACGTTAAACGTTGAAAATGGGCATGCGGAATATTTCATCTCGTATATTGTTCATAGTTCGCAACACTGCGTTCTGTGCTTCACAAATTTTATTTACCATTACTAGAGGATGATTATACTAATGATGTATGTAGTGCTGTAAATAGAAAAACACTAAAACTTCCGTTTTTTATTGGAAAGAAAAACATGAGCCTTCGTTTCTTCCTAATTTTCGTTTTTTTTTTGTTTTGTTTTTTCAGGGCAGCAATTTGTAATACTGCTAACGTCTGTTTAAGCAAGAATTACTTTTATATACGTAATTAAGAATAAATACAACATAAATTAAACCCTAAATTACAAATATTTTTTGGTATACCGGTATGTCATATTATGTGGGTTACCAAGCTCTCAGTGTTGCCAACGTTTTAAAAACATTTTGAAAACATTTCTTCCATGCCGTATCTGCCCCAAACTTAGCTTAAACATCATTGAACACAATAGAAGAAATTTTTAGGTGTCCCCGACCTCAAACACCCCACTTGTCAGTGTTGCCAGCCTATTTTAAAATTCAACTTATAGAAAAGCCTTTATTAATACAAATCTACACGTGTGTATTAATTTACATTAAATTTTACATACATGTTCATTAGGTAGTGGGACAGCTCATACAGGCACTCCAGGTACCGTAGTTTATCACGGTTGCCAAA
The DNA here is from genome assembly GCA_022664845.1 of Lepisma saccharinum. Lineage (NCBI taxonomy): Eukaryota > Metazoa > Arthropoda > Insecta > Zygentoma > Lepismatidae > Lepisma > Lepisma saccharinum. The sequence continues at coordinate 6,696 of JAGDQP010029184.1, read as the reverse complement.
CGATTAAAATCTAGAGTTCATATTTGTTAGCGTTGGACGTTTGCGCATTGATTTACAGAAAATTTGGCATGTGCATTAGGTAGTCGGACAGTTCATGTGGATACTTTCAGTTGTCAGTGTTGCTAACATTTTAGAAAATAAAATTTGAAATTGCTTCCATATTGTTGAATATACTATGACCAAACTTTGTATTTACTTACTGGGACGCGTCATAGAGGTACTTCAGGTCCATTAGTTGACAGTGTTGCCAATCAATATTGAAAATTAAATATTTACTACTTCCGTTCAGTTCGACGTATCCGCACCAAGTTTTGAGTATACATATTCGACGCAATTTAAACATATTGCGGTTGTTCCCTGTACCCAAACACCCACTTTTACGTGCCGATAGCTATTCCCATACTTTCAAAAAAGCGGGGAGGGGGGGTGGCGTGGCTACGTTATGATATGTTTTGAAATAATGCTTCTCAGAGCCCTATTGCAACAGACGCATTAAAAGAAACCTATATGTAGTTGCTTGTTTACAAGAGTATTCATTATGCGTTTATACAACCTTTTTCAATAAACATATTACATAAAATATTTTTGTTACACTGTATCTATCTGTATATTTCATAGTATATGGTTCCAGCCTTGGAGCCCGGAGCATGAGGGAGCAATGCCCAGTGTTTTTATAGTGAAACACAATGTACTAGTGGGGCCGCGTTAGATCAATTGGTAGAGCTCTCACCTCTGGCACTAGGGGTCGTCGGATTGATTCCTACACTGCAAAAAATAACTGTGTTAATTCAACACAATGCGGTGTCCCAGCGTGACTACCACTTTTGTGTGTGAAACCAACACAACACACGGTGTTGATTTCGGTACTATGAAAAAAAATACGGCTGCAGTGAGATTTGAACATGGGTTGCTCAGTTAGAAGTCGAACCTCTTACCGACTTGGCTAAATCGTCAGACAGAAAAGGCATTAGATACAAACGATATTTACTGAATGACTTTTGAACTAAACGACTACAATATAGATCTAAACAGTGTAGAGGATCGAATATATGTTGCTGAACCCCCAAAACAAACAAAGTTACTTGCACGACTTATCCCATGGTTTAATCACTTCCTATTTGTCAATTGAGAACCAGAATTCCCATTCGTTGAGAATATCCTATTTCTATGAAAGCAAGCAAGATGGCGACAGCCAAACACTTGAGCAACATTACTGCTTTCTTATCGTAACAACATGTTAAATGCAGCGCTTGCTTCCATAGAAATGGAACATATTCTCAATAAATGGGGATTGTGATCCCTAATTGACCAACGAAAGGTGATTAAATCATGCCATAAATCGTGGGAGTGACTTTGTTTCTGTTAGGGGTTCATCAACATTTTTTTATCCTATATATTGTTTCAATCTAGTGCTTATTCAGTCTGACGATTTAGCGAAGTCGGTAATACGCTCGACTTCTAATTGAGCAACTCGTGTTCAAATCTAGCTGCAGCCGTAACTTCTTTTCTCCCAGTAACGAAATCAACACCGTGTGTTGTGTTGATGTAACACACAAAAGTGGTAGTCACGCTGGGACACCGCATTGTGTTGAATTAACACAGCTATTTTTTACTGTGTACTCACGAAATATGGGCTTTGTGGTGGGCAAACATCGTGTGCGTTGGTTTTCTTGAAATTCTCCCATCTCCTCCCACTTTCATCATTTCACCAATTCATCTCATCGTCATCCATCCGGCCTGAGCCGAAGTTGCCTAAAGGCCTTAGAAAGTAAATTCAAATTCTAAAGCAATGTACTAGTAAACTCAAACATACGATCTCTGTCCTTGAATAGACGCACGTTGTTTCCCGGGATTTTGAGCTTAAGATAATTGATTTTCGCGGACGGTAATTATGATTAAAAATATATCTTCCTTGAATAATACCATAATTAGAAATTAATGTATTGTATATACGGGATGAGAGCATATTTCGGTAAGAACTCATAGTTGTTCAGTTTATAAAGATGTCTTCGAAGTTGTATTATCTCTAGGAACTTAAATTCTTCCTATAATTCAAAATATTTCTTCAGTTCCCTAGAAGTTTAGTAGTATTTTATTACAAACTATACCAAATAACTTCAGTCCATTGTGGCGTGGTCGTGGTTAAAATTTCCTTTATATTTCTCCTCCAGAGAGGCAAATTGCAGAGAATGAAGTAACTGCCACTCGCTCAACGGAGATGATCGTATTTTTCAGCGAGTACTCTCAAGTTACAAGATTTTATTTTTAATTGCCCGGATAATCAAAAACGGCGCCAGCCTAGAATCATATCTAGATACATAGAATAGCTATTAAACTTTTCAATTCAATTAGAACTACTGATAACGGCTTAGAAACCACGCTCAAATCACCTGAGAGTAAACCATTAAGGAAAAAAAAATGGATCTGGTGGGTGCCTCACTTCTGCCGATCCGACTCCCAACAAAACACAGACATATATACAAATATTTGATAAAAATCAAGTATTGAGGTCTTTAAACTTCGTTATAGTGCAGAAAGGAAAAATAGTCTGAATCGTTAATAGCTTTTATTAAAAATTTTCTCTCTACTGCAATGGATTTAAGAGACTTTTGTTAGCCTTTAAAAGTTCAGTTTTTCTCTAATTTGAACCCAACCCAGAATCATTAATATTGTTGTGTTTCTGACCAAAAGAATTTACTGAATATATTCAAGGGACTCTCTATTGCAGACTCTTTTTTCTCTAATAGATTTGGTTTCCTTAAGTGTTGTTACATTCACACAACTCACTCGTTCATACAAAAATGAAACCAAATCCATTTTTTGTAATCCAAATCCACTCTTGAGTAATACTCTATAACTTATCCTCTAAATAGACCAATTTCCTCTTAGCTTAAAATCCAGTTATTCATGGCTCTAACTACTTCTTATCTAGGGTCGCCGCATCACAGAGCTGCCTAAAATGTAGAAGAGGTTCTTGGAAAAGGAAACAATAGATAGATCTTACAATTAGTCAGAATCATTTGTCTCTTAAGCATAAAAAGGATTCATTGACCCTTCTAGCTACAGTTCATTTTACTAACTACTCTTAGATCTTAGGACACAAAAAATGGACAATTCTTATCACAGTAGTAGACTAACTACTGTCATTAAGATAAAGTGAAAACATTCTTATCTTACCGGTACTATGTTAATTCATTAATTTGTCTATTGAAAGATTTCATAAAAGAGGATAGTCTTAATTTCTATATATATATATATATATATATATATATATATATATATATATATATAAACAATCTTCCTTCACACACGAGCATTCACACAAGAATTAGTTCTCTTTCATACATTTTCCACTCCTCAGACACCACTTAAGATTACTTGTGTATGTGTTGAAATCTCTATCGGCGACTTAGGTTCGTTTTAGTAGAACGAAAAAAACAAAACAAAAAACAAGCAATTACGATTTTCTTGGTCAAAAAAGTGATTACTTTCTTTTCACAATCTGGCCGTTCCAATTGGAGGGTCTCAAAAACTCCTGTCCTGTATTTAGAACCATGCACCCTAGATTACAGTGACAAGGGTGGAAATGCAAAAAGAAAGAAATAGAGAATATCTTGCTTACCCATTTGTTTATATGATAATCTAAGTCAAGGGTCAAAATAGCAATAGTGAGAGTGTAACTTTAAGAACTTATCAAGGAAAGAGTCTTTATGAACAAAAGATTAGCTTTTGATACTGAGAGTGAGCCTTCAAAATTTTTTGCTTTCGTTAAATAAAATCGTTTTTCTCTAACTTAAAAAGAAATACGAGTTTCAAAGTTATTTTGTTCCCAAGGAAACCACGTTACGACTAGCGAAAAAGCACTGCTGGAACCCATTTTCAAATTGGTAGATTTCGGGGCCTCTCGAAGAAATACTGACCTGACTTGCAGAAATGATGATTGCTTCTCTTGGCTTCGTATCTGTTGTCCGACGCAACCGAAAATGGCAGAACCTATACTTGAGATACTTGGAAAAGCAATCAAAATAATAGATCATTTTCGGACTTTACGTAAAAAATGAACAACTAGCTAAACGCCTAAGAATGCTTATTCGCAGGAAAAAAAACCCCTCTAAGTCCCGTGTCAGAAACAAAACTATTAAAACTGAAGTATTTACGAAGCAACATCGTTCCTGAGGTTCTGCATCCGTCTCTAGTCCATAACACAATCTCTAGCATCTCGCGCGCTCACGACATATGAAAGAGAACACCCACACTATCCCTCCTCCAGATGTTGCTAAAGGAACTCAAAACTGGAGTAGAAGCCTTCTTCTGATTGGATAAACTAGAACAGTTCAAGAAGACAAGGGAGGCCACTGCCAAAGCTATTAACAACGATTTTTGGAGCTATAATTAGATAAAAATTAAAACATTGAATAAAAGATACAAATAGAAAATTACAGTCACAACATATGCATAGATCAAATACAAATTAAAATCCTCACATTATGATATCAAACAGTACATACTTCAATTTAAATCATACCATTTTCATTATATATATATCATAAAAATTAATATACCAATTTTATATCAACACTTTATATACAACCTAACACAATAAAATTATATAACTAGCCAGTTTTTACTGCTCTAAGAAAATTATATATACAACATACTTGAATTAAATCTCACAGTAACCATTACAAGATTTATAATAAGAAAAAAAATGCGAGGTTTAGCCTATTTTACCTAGGCTACTGCCACACCATATATCTTTGGTTAATTTCTAATGTTTGTCAGGGTGAAGATATAGGAAGTATCGCAATGTGGGGGTGAATGTTTTAAATAACCCCATCATTTACCTCGTAAGTTTGCAGGAAAACAAAGCAAAGTGAATTGAGATGAATGTATGAAAGCTTAACTCCAATCCTGTTGATTACATTGATACTGCAGCGTAAAGCATTAAATCACTTGCTGTGTGAAAAAAATGACATTTTGAAGAAAGAAAACGAACATGAAAATGAACAGAAAAAAACATTTAAAAACTTAACAAAAGAAACGTGTTTTTTACAACACTAGATGTATGTATTTTAGATCATATACAACTGAAGCAATGCCTTTTGAAAAATTAAACGATATATCAGGTTGGCAACACTGATAACCCAATAGAATTATTTATTTAACTCCTAACATTTAACAAATTATAACAAATCACCTTCCGAAAACTAAATTTTATTTCAATGCATCGTTTCTGATATATGGCGAAATATTCCTTGTATTTACCATTGATAGGAGTCGATTTTGGGACAGCCTGAGCCAAAGTTACCTAAAGGCCTTAAAATTAAATTCAAATTCGATGTTGGGCTCCAAGTTGGCAATCTTGTATGATTATATCTCGAAAGCGAAGCGAAATCGGACCCATGTTTATATGGACTTTTTTTATTGTCGTGGTGTCAGGAAACAGGAATTCGTCTGTGAAATTTGTGCCACATAATTAGAAATTTCCTATATATAACGACAACTGTAGGTTACCGTTCTCAACTACATTAGAATTATGATTTCACGGCAGCAACTAGAGAGCGTAAAATATTTTACAATAAAATTATTTGCCGCAATGGAAGGTATCGACAGAAAATGTTGGCAAAATGGACAACTGTAAGTGCCCATGCACTAATGGTTATTCATTTCAAGATCACAAACGAAGTGGTTTAATGCCTATTTGGGACATTTAGCTACAACATAAGCTACTTTATGAGTTTATTTCTTAACTTTGAATTTAGGGATTTGACCCAGTTGGTTTTTTCGTCTCACTGTGCGCCAGTTAGAGATTTTGCCAGATACGCAGTTACGCACCCCTCTAACCCCCCAAGACGCATAAAAGCAGGTGTCCCCCAGGGATCACTCCTTGGACCCACTTTATTCAGTATATATGTAAACGATATTCCTAAAACCACAAATACCAACATAGCCTTATTCGCAGATGATACCTGTATCTATGCAAATAGTTGGCAACCTAATCAAGCAGCTAAATACCTACAAAGACACCTAGAAACACTTCAAAAATGGTTTTAAAAATGGGAAATCAAAGTAAATGTAACCAAAAGCGAAGTTATTAACTTTACGCGCAGAAAACGCAAACCTACAGATACTAACACATTATTTCATAACAACATACAGTGGAATAATCATACTAAATATCTAGGAGTAATCCTTGACTCAAAATTAACATTTGAAAAACACATAAACACATAAATAGGCAAAGCAACAGGCATACTTGAAGAACTAAAAGGATTACTCACTAGTGATAACTTAAATATACAGACAAATGCTAATTCAGCCCATCCTATTATTCGCAGCTCCAGCATGTGGGTACTCTGCCAAGACGCACATAAATAAACTACAGAAATTTCAAAATAGGGTTACAAAACTAATAACCAAATGCCCCCGATACACGAAACTCGAATCACTCCAAAACAACCTAGGCATCTAAACAATAAACAGTTGTATATCTGAATCCATTCAGAAATTCTACAATAACAAACTTAATACACAAAACCAACTCATCGTCCACCTAGGCACATACGACACCATCCAACACATGAAACATAAACGCCCGTTGCACATTCTACAACCAAACCCACCTAAACAAAGATAAACAATCACTTTCACCACAATCTTGCATATAGGGAAGACCATCTAGTTATATATATATAT